>PISX010007596.1:0-87865 GCA_004024625.1 Mellivora capensis | reverse complement strand
AGAAACACAGGGAGCCCTCCTGGTTCTCAGGGTGAGGTCTGGAAATTCCCAGTGCCCTCATCTGAGTCTGGCTTGGGGTTGCAATCTGCTTCTTAGGGGCTCTGATGAAGAAAGTGGTACTAATGACCCGGACCCGGGCTTGTAATTATAGAAGCAGACAGATGTGTAGTCTGTGTCTTCCCTGAAGCTTGCCGAGAAACAATTGCCACTTAAGGGTAAAGTCCGATGTGGGCTTCTGGGGAATACTGGGTTGAGCTCCCCGAGCAGGCCCCCTGTGCAAGGAAACAAATGAGCTGGGGACCCAGGACACCATGCAGAGAAGCTGTTTGATGCCCTTCCAACTGGCAGACCCCACTGTTGACTGATCTCAAAAAAGTCATTCAGGTATCCCATTTGCCTGGTCCAAAGGGGCCTGCGAGGCTGTCCCTGAACAGGGCAGCTGTTCCTGTGGTAGCCGGGAGGTTGTCGGCTACTGGACAAAGCAAGAGTCTGACTCTGCTTCTTGGAAACACCTTACTTCTGTGGACTTTGCTTCTCTGCTGCTGGAGGGTGTTTGTCTTTCTAGATTGAACCCATCAGAGTCCCAGGAGGAAATAGTGGGCCCCTTCCAGCAGGGTGGGGGCAGGGGTGGCCGTGGCCGGCGGGGCTGTGGGGAGAGGGTGAGAGGGAGAGGCTGTCCAAGCGTACCTGTGGCTGGGGGGGGGGGGGAGGACAGTGTGTCAGGGTCCCCAAGGCCAGCCAGGTGCCCTGATTCGCTGGGAAGACTTGTGGGGCCCAGTGCCCAGTGCTCATGGCTATGATCCATCAGGGAAGGACATGAAGTAAAGGCAGCCGAGGGAAGGGAAGATCCTGGGGACCGGCCTCCAGCCTCCAGGGCTTCCCGTCGGAGGGATGAGCTCAGTTCCGGCAGCACCAGGCATCACCACATGTGTGAAGGGTTGTCCCAGGAAGCCCAGCAGAGCCCCAGTGCCCGGGGTGTGACGGCAGTCGTACTCTCCCGGGCACGCCCCAAATCCCAAAGCCTCCCCGAAGGAGAGCGGGCATTCGGCAGAAACTGCATGCTTTGCACAAAGAGTCTGGACACAGGTAGGCTCTCCCATCAGTTGGGGAACCGGGAATAGGAATTGGACTGTGATCCAAGGTACCAGCCGCCCGCCACTGGCCAGCTCTGCCAGCAGGCCGTTCCGAGGACGGCAGCTTCGGGCCTGCCGAGAGAGTGCTTCTGTGCACAGACCACCCCTGCAGGCTGCTGGCGAGGGCGCCAACACCAGCCTGCCTCTCCTCCCTCCCCTGCTTTCCTGCTGGTGCCTCCCGCTGGCCAAACCTCATCAAGAAGCACATGGTCGGGGAGACTGGCCTCCTGAGGCCTGGAACCCCACGGGTGGGGGTGGTTGGTAGACCAAGAGGGACCGGCAAATCCATCTGGCCAGGAACACAGCCTCCTTGCATGTGCCCATCCTCCCCCGGTGTCTTTCCATTCCTGGAGCAGTGACTGCACCGGGCTCTCTTCCAGGCTCCAGTGACAGAGAACTGGGTCACAAGGACAAGTCCTGTCCAACTGGGACTTCGATTCTAATGAGGAGCAACCGCAGGGAAATGTAAACAGCTACACAGATAGTGAGATATTCCAGACAGTGAGAAAGGGCTGTGGGAAATAAAGACGGCCAAGCAGCAAGGGCACTGGGGGCCAACAAGTGGAAAGGGTTGTGGTGGAGTGTGGTGGGACAGCCTGTTTGAGGAGGTGGCATAAGTGATGAGAAGGACCCAGACCTGCCAGGACTGGTGGCGGGGTTGGGGGTGGATAGGTATTTGGTGTGGTGCAGACAGCATGTGCAAAGGCCCTGTGGTAGGGATGAGTTTGGCTTGTTTATGGGATAAAGGGAGGACCAGGGCAGCCTGAGTAAGAGGGTTACAGAAACAGCAAGTCAGATGGGACAACTCTGGAGGGCCAGAGGCTACAGAGCTATGCAGGAGTCTGGACCCAGTTCTAATATCCGTGGCAGCCACAAGAGGTTTCCATCAGAGGGAGACAATCCCTGATTTACATTGGGGTGCATGCTGACTGCTGCGGGAGGCTGGCTGCGGAGCCCTGGATGTTTCTCTTGATGAGTTAGTTAGAACATGAGAAATGATGGCTTCCAGCGAGCCCATGCCCCTAGTGTTGGGGTCAAGTGTGAGTTCCAATAGATCATGACTTTTTCACCTATAGCATTTGAATTTTTTTTTCCACGCTCGCTGCCTAATGTTTCATGCTGGAGCAGAATGGCGTTTAAATACTCCTGTGAATCAGACCCCTCTCTGAGCTCTTAATGACAACCTCCCTGCAACCCTGTGCCATCCAGGAGTGCCAAGTGGGGGCCGTCCTTTCCTCCGGTGCCACAGAAACTGTCAGGTTGAACTCGTACTCTCTACACAGAGTGCTGGGAACAGAAAGGGCCTCTTTTGGAGCTGACAAATATGACCCGTGGCAGTCTTGTTATTGAAGCCATAATTCATGCTATAACATCTGGGGAGGAGGGAAAGAAATTAAAAGCTTGTGGTTGGGCTCATATATGCCATACAGAGAAAACGAATGGGGAAGGAACCGAGGTACCATCCCTCATCAGTCACATGTCCTCACTGCTTTCAAAGAAGCTGCAAGAGAGAGATGGAGAGTTAGCGGTGCCTCCCACCTGAGTTCAAAACCTGGTCCTGGGAGCTGTGGTCTGAGGTTATTAGAACATCCATCATCCTAAAGCACATGGAGCCTTGTTGCCATTTATTCCACGTTTAAGACAAAAGTGAAATTTTTAGGCAAAAGAATTAGTATCCTGGACAATTTGGGTATCACTCATATGTGTTAGGGTTCTCCGTTCAAAGACACAGGAAATGGTTCAGAGTGGTGTGAGCAAACAAAGGGAATTTATTGGCCTGCGTGACTGGCCAATTACCTTCAGGCACAGCTTGATCTAGGTGCTCAAATTATGTCCCCAGGGTCCTTCTTCTCCCTCTGTGTCTCTTGATTCTATGTCCATCGTGTTGGCTCTGTTTGAGAACAGATGACCCCCTCACGATGGCTCCAGCTCCAGCCTTATGTCCTCAACTTTCCAAGTCCAGTGAACAAAAGAGGGAGAGAGTCTTCCCAGGCTTCTCTACCAGTCCAATGTCTCATTCTCTGTGGATGCGACTGGGGCTTGGGTCCCTCCCCACCAACCACTATATCCAGGGCATGGGATTGTGCTGATTGGCCGGGCCCAGGTCACAGTCCCCTTCCCAAGACAGTCTCTGTCTCTGTGAGTGGGGAGGCAGGAGGAGGAAGGGACGCTGGGTGCTAACTGTCCACGCACATTCATCTGGTCAGGACTGGACCCACCGCGGAGTCCACAATCCAGGACAAGGGAGGGAGGAGTCCCCAAAACCCTGAGGAGGAAGTGGTTGATGCCAGCTAGGGCCAGACATGCGTGCAGCTCTGTGCGTGCCATCCACAGCCCCCGCTCTCTGCCCTTGCTTCCCATAGGTGAGAGCGGAACATGCCTGCCTCTGCCACGCGCTCGCTGTAGTGACCAGAGAACGCGACTTGGCCGTGAAGGAGAAGCATCAGCTCCAAGCCAAGCTGGAGAACCTAGAACAGGTCCTCAAGGTAGGATGCGGGCACCCCGGCTTCTTCAGGGCTGGCGCGGGACGAGGGGCTGCGGGACCACAGAGCAGAGAGGGCTTGAGGCTCTGATGCCATCGCCCAGATTTAGGGTCCTCGGGGCCATCTGCACCATGAGGATGGTATCAAAACGATAAATACCAAAATTCAGTTGTTTCTGGAAGCCGTCCCATAGAGCCGTTCATGCATTCCCATTTTTTAGGATGCTAAATGCCGCTGAGTGAGAGCTGGCGGGTGGGGCTTGGAGGGAACGGGGTGTCCTCCCACTGAGGACCTGGGGCATCTACGTGGGCTTCTCACACCTCGTGAATTTTAAACTGTTCCTCACCTTTGTTAGAAAGAGCAGAGCTAAGTCTGAAGGTTGCTTCATCAGGGTGCGGGGAGGCCCGTCTGGCATTTCTGAGGAGCTGGGATCCCCGTCGATATTTAATGGGGGGTTGACTGGCTGCTGATGGCATGGGGTCTGCTGAATGAATTCTCATTGAGGGAACATTGTTTTACACGTGGGAGACTAATCATCACCTCTGGTCCCATAGTGTGGTACCAACAGTGAGTGCAGCAGCCGTGGCCCTCCCTCATCAGGGACCGTCCTCCCCGTGGGGGAAACTGTGGGCTCTCCGAGGGACGCAGACTCGTGACTGGTGGGCACTGGAGTGAGATGGGAATGCGGAGTGACTGCTTTGCTTTGGGGCGATGGAATGTACTGGAATTTGTGTGATGATTACATACCCTTGTAAATTTACTGAAACCCGGGCTCTGCCTGTGCCCGCTGCAACCTCTTCGAAGCAGGGCCCAGGCTGGACCTGACCACCCTGCTGTCCACCGTCTGCTCTGGATTTAGAATAGCGCGGACAGGGATGAGGTCCGACCACGCAATCATGCATTTCTGCAGCGCACAGACGACCGTCTGAGCTCCCTGGAGGCACGGAGCGCGGCCGGCCAAGCCTGCTGTCCGAGCTCGGGCCGACGTGGTGTGGTGGTGCATGGGTGGCGGGACCAGCCCGGTCAAGGGAAGCAAGCGTGGCTCTTCCTCGGATTCTGACCAGGGAGGAAAGTGAGAGCAAGAAGAAATGGGAATTCAAACGGGCTTGTCCTTTTCATGGGGGTGGTTCTACGGCCAAGAAAGTGAATGTCCAGCAGATTTGCGGAGCCTGACGTGAGCTGTACATTTTGCATTCAGGCCGGGGAGTGCGGTTCGGAGGACGACGGGCCGGGGCGGGGGATGGGGAGGCTCCCTCTGTCTCGGACAGAATTGCCCTCCAGCACGGTGACTGCGTGATGTACACACGTCGCCTCCACTGGTACCAACTGAAAAGCACCGTGATTTTCATGCTGCTTCTATCATTTTGTCGTAATAATAGAAAGGCTATTCAGAATTAGCCTTTTTTGTTATCTGGGTGGCAGAGCTCATCAGTGGTGACAGCCGTGTGGGAGGGGAGGGGCCCAGGTGCAGGGGAAGCAAAGATGCTGACCTGCCAGCCTGTTTGGGGTCGAGCCCAGCCGTCCGCTCACAGAACCACACCCATTGCTGGCTTTAACGGAGTTGCAAACAGAATATATTTGTTTCCTTTCAGGATCTAAAAGCTTTTAGTGAAACACCTAAGACTGAATTTGGGGCTGTTTTCTAACAGTCCAGCTAGAAAAATACTGAAACTGGCTACAACCCCTGCCCCCTGCCCCCCACATAATCCAAACCAATACTGTTTAAACCCATTGAAATCCCTCCTGATCTGCAGACTTTTAAAACTAGCAACTGATGACTTCATTATGTGCCTTTGTGTTTTTGTCACCCTCCTTTGTGAGTCTGTGGTCAGACTCTGGATGCCGTGGTCCGTGTGGGACGAGGAAGGGCAGCTGGGGAAGGAGGATCTGCGTGGGGCAGGCAGCGGGCGGCTGGGAAAGTTGACACAGGCACTGCATCTAAGGTGCCCATGGGGCCCGAGTTTCCTGGCAGCCCAGGTGTAAAGGGAGATCCAAGCGGTTACTTAACTCTGGCTCCCAGAGAGAGGGGAGCCGGTTTTTCAGAACATGGTAGCTGCACGCACTTGTCTTGGTGTGGGAAGCCCTTCTAACTTACAAAGACTAGAACTTTCCATTGGAGACACAGAAGATCCATATCATAGCGACTTCTGAGGATGCCCTCTCTCTGGGCAACTCTGTGCCTCCAACCTTCAAGGGCTTTCTGAGCCCCTTCTTTGGCCCCTTTCTGAGGGCCAGCGGCTTTCTCAGCCCCTTCTTGCCCTGTTAGCAAGGAAAACAGGGAAACCGCTGAAGCTGGATTGCCCTGCAAGAACCCAAGAAAACTTCTGCATGGTGGGAATTAGAGAACCAGAAAAGTAATGCTCAGACCCATTCCTGGTCTGTGGACTCTAGAATTACCAAGAGACGGCAGAACGCACAGAACACTGGGATCCGTACACTGTGACATGGCACAGGCAGCCATGCATGCTGGCCACAGCCCTGGCGTCCGCATCAGGGACACAGGCGTACTCGAGTGTGTCTCAGCAGCGTCTACACTGACGAGACACACTGCTGTTCCTGAGTCCCCAGGTGGCTGGCTGTAGGACAGTTGGGCCCTCTGTCCAGCCACAGGTGTTGGTTGAGCACTGACCTCCCGCTACCGGTCCAGGCCCAGGGGACAGTGTAGTCGGCAGCATGGCGCCCACAGAGAAATTCAGCAGAGACGAAAACTGACGTGCCCGAGACAGAATGTTCGGGACCCTGAAAGGACACGGATGGGGGGAAGGAACAGGAAGGGCTGCAGTGTCTCTGTGAGGAGGGCCTCTCCCAGACATGCCCACGGCACTGGGGGGCCTTGTCGGTGCTCAGGGGAGCAGCACTCTAGGCAGCACAGATGGCTTGGCGCCTGAGGCGGGCCGTGTGCGAGGACCAGCAGGGCGGCCACCCGGCAGTGGGGCTGGGGCGTCAGGTGGAAATGCCCTGGACTGGGGTTCGCTGGGGCAGAGTCTCACAGGACAAAGCAGAATGTGTTCTATGGGTCCTTACACCCTGTATCTGTCAGGAATCAGCACAGTACTGCTGCGTGACAACCATCCCCATGCCCGGAGGCCTGAAGCAGTAGCCCCTGCATTGCTCAGGATTCTGTGGGCCAGCTCAGCGTAGCTTGTCATCTTGGCTGGTCGCGGCTGAGCACTTCCTCTGGGCCCGGCCGGGGGTCCCGGAGCTGGCTGGCTATGGGCATCTGACGGCTTTGTCAGGGGAACTGGCTTTGCTCCTCGTTGCTCTGTCCTCCGGCGGGCTGCAGGAGCAGTGGGGTCCTCGCCGAGCTCTGGATCAACTCATGCAGGGACTCAGAGTCGGGGCACACAGTGTGGTCAGCTTGCGGCTGGTGCTGCGGGAGTGTGGGCATGCTTCCTGTTTGTGAAGGCACACCAAGACTGGCGTGAGGAGCAGCAGACCCACCAGGGGCCGCACTCCGGACACAGGTGAGGGTGGCTTCTGCTGGAGCTGCAGGGGAGAGCGAGGGGTGGGCGTTTTGGGGGGCTGCCAGGAGGGAATCAACACAGTGTGCTGAGGCCTGGATGTGGGGCGTGGAACCAGTGACCAGCGTGGTGATGAGAGTGACACCGAGGGCCAGGCTGTGAGTTCCGCTGCGATGCAGAACATTGGCTCTGTGGGGTCAGAGGTCAGGATCACCTTGCTGGAGGTGGGGTGCACTGTGACCCCGGGATCCTCTGTGCGGAAGGAGCCTCCTCGTTCTGAGGATCCTCGTTCTGAAGGTCCTCGTTCTGGAGACCATCCCACTAATAATCATCAAGAAGGTGGCTCCGTTCCGTTACAGATGAGGCGGAGGTGGAAGGGATTCATTCGGGGTCAAGGGTGATGGTCAGATGCAGTCACAACGTCTGGTCACTTGGCGGTCTGGCAGTCACAGCTGACTAAGTTATATTGCTGCATAGCTGATGCGGTCGTCCAAGGCCCCGAGTGAAGGGGGGCAGAGGGGACACGACACTCTGCAGACGCAGCATGCCCGTTTTATGCGAATGAGGGGTGACCACAGCCCCACGCTGTGCCAGCGTGCATTTCAGGTCAGTCCCCACCGATAATGAGTCTACTGGTCACATTCATACGTTGACTTTAGCTTCCAAATATCACTGAGAATTCAGTCTAGCTCAGGACGCCATGCAGCTTGCCTCCGATGGTCTGTAATGCATTATGTAAATCACGAGTCCACCGGCACACGGTTCCTGCAGAGGCCTTCCCGCCATATCAGGGGACTCGGTGCCTGAGCAGCCAGAAGAGTGGGGCCTGAAGGCTGATTGGAGGACGCGGGTTTCCGGGCACCTTGGACCCTCCCAGAGCTGCTGCCTTGGCCTGGAGAGAGACCAGCGGAGCCCACATCTAAGGGCACCCCCATTCATCCAGCGTATTTAATGAGCACCTAACATGTGCCAAACTCTCCAGGCACTAGACAATAGTGACCTAAGTCCACAGCCTTATTCACACCAAGTTAGGAAATTACCGCACGTGTCAGGTGGTGACAAGTATGAGGGGAAAAGATGCAGGTTCTTCTCTGTATGCAGTGCTCGGGGAAGGCCTCCAGTGGGACATCTGGGCGGGGACCTGGGTGCAGGGAAGGAGGGAGTGTGCAGAGCAGGCACAAAGGCTGAGACCGGGGTGGGTGCCTGGTATGTCTGAGAAACATGAGGGGCCAGAGTTACAGAAACAGAAAGCAGATGAAG
Organism: Mellivora capensis; assembly: GCA_004024625.1. Lineage (NCBI taxonomy): Eukaryota > Metazoa > Chordata > Mammalia > Carnivora > Mustelidae > Mellivora > Mellivora capensis. The sequence goes on along the minus strand of PISX010007596.1, from coordinate 79,528 downwards.
TCAGAAGGACAGGAACCAGGAAAGGTCATGTCTTGCAGGCTGAGCCCTACTGGCCTCCTTCCAGCGCTTCCCATGGGTGTGCTCCCTCCAGCCCAGGCCTTTGCACTTGCTGTGCCTCTTGTCTGATTGCTTTTGTCCCAGTCACTCTCCAGGAGACAGTGCGTGCCATGGGGCAGGTCCCATATCTTCTCTGCATGTCAATATATGCCCAGTGCCCACACAAGCATAGAGAAACCATGTAGTAAACGCAGCTGAATGATGGGCACAGGATACTCCTCTAAGTCTGACCGTGGAACTAGTCACTTCCTAGTGACCTGCTCACTCCAGCTGCTCAGCTTTACAGAGGCCTTCCAACATGCCCTACCCGAGTTATCCCCTAGACCCTGTTTGCCGCACTGTGGTCACAGCCACGTTGGTAAAAGAACACGAAATTGCTACTTACCCCTAGCAATCACTGCTTATTAAACAGAGATTAAAATCTGAACTCTTACCACAGGACCCCACACTCCATCCCCCACCGTTACCCCCACTTCTACCCTGACCCCCTTCACCCTGTGCCCAGACATGCTGGCCTTCTCTTTCTGGAACATACACCTGTTTCCACCCCAGGGCCTTTGCATTTATGATTTGGAATGCTGTTAGTCTCTGTCTTGGTCTCATGTCACTTCCTTTGTACTGCATCTCCCAACCCTCTCGTCTAGAGGAGCCACTGCCCTGCCCGTCCACACCACCGTGCCCAATTCCATTCTCTTCAAAACCACCCATCCTGTTAGTTTTGTTCACTCATGTATTGTTTTCCCCACCAAAGGCAACCCCCTGAAGACAGAATGTTCTGGCATCTAGGACAAAATCTGGCATACGGCGGGCACTCAGTACATATCCGCCGATGGAGTAGGTTGGTAACCGGGTGAATGCAGGGCAAGCCAGTGAGAGGTCTGCCGTTGCCAACGCGCTCTGTGTCGCGGGGAACCACCTTGTTGGGGAGGATTGCCTGTCTGGGGCGTGCAGGTGCTCTGCGAACATGCAGGGGGCCGTCTCCCTCTGGCACAGACAGACGGAGTGCCTCCATGAGGACAAAGTGCTGGTGCACTCACAGTTCCCACCATGTGCGTGGCCCGGCCGGGGTGCCCCGTGCCAACCTCCGTAGCTCTGTGCCCAGCAGTCCTGGCGCAGGTATCCGACCTAGAGCGAGCTGGACAGTCTTGTCCTCTAGCATCTCAGACTCAAGTATTGTGCAAGAAGGCCTGAGTAGTTTCCACATGGACCTCCTGCTGCCCGGAGCTGTCTCCCTCTTCTCTGCCTTCTTGCTCAGGGCCCAGAAGGCAGTATCGTTTGTTAGATGGAACAATGTCCATCTATAGTTGAGAACAGGACAAGAGGCCTGGCAGGGGAGAGTGGCCCACCCCAAAGAGCTCAGCCTGGGCATGGCTGACAGAAGCCACGAAGCAGACAGGACCCAGCAGGTGTGGCCACATCCCCTGGTGGCCTGGGGGCAGCTCCCGGGAATGGGGCCACAGCCTAGGAGGGAAGCTGCTGGGTGGCCGTGGTGGGGTGATCAGTGTCTCCCCACATCCGTGTCCACTCAGAGCCTGTGAGTGTGACGGTGCCTGGAAGGAGGGCCCTGCAGATAGGATGGCGTGAGGACCGCACCTGGTTGCAGGCCTCTCCAGCAAGACTGCGGAGTGGGGCTGGGGGTGACACGGCTGTGAACATGCTGTTACTTGAGATTCCTGAGTGCTCTTGGTCCAACATGAGCGAGGCCAGCGGCAGGTTACAAGGGAGGCTGTGTCAGTCTCCCTTCCAGCAACAGGACCAGAAGCACAGCACCCTGTGCCAGGTCTGGAGGTCGGACCCAGATACACAGAAACGTTCTCAATTAATTAAACTTAGTGCATTATATTTTCTGATTTAAAGGAAAAAGGGGAAAAACGTTCAGGACTAGGTTCTGTTCTCATCATCAACAGATTAGTCCTTTTAAATGTAGATAATCTAAGGCTTATTTTATGTTAATGAATCACTGCTTATCTGGGATTAATAAGTGACTCTCCCAGTAACAATTAATCTTCCTTTATTGGCAGCTCCTTCCCCACACCCTCCTTTTCCTGGTACCTGCTCAGGGAGATTCAGCCCTATGCCCATGAGCCCAGACCCGCCTGCAGCCATCCTCCGCTGTAATTAATGTTTGCGGCTCGTTTTCTATGTTCTGATACTCAGGCTCCAGTAACACCCTCCATGGGTTTCTGCAACATGAGAATAATGGGGAGGGCTCCGTCTCTAGCAAAACCTTTGATGGGGCTGATCCAAGCGGCGAGAGCGTGATTTCCGTGTTCAGATACCAGCCAGAAACAGGAACGCGGCTGCTCTGAAGGCTTCCCTGGCTGCCTTCAGCTCTGCAGGGAGAAGCTTTGCAAGAGGCTGAGCACCCGCAGTCGCTGGTGGGTGCAGTGGGACATACATGTGTGTTCTGTTCTGCATCAGGCAGGAGGTGGAACCGGGTCCCCTTCTGAGACTCAGCCCCTCAGCCCCTGCGCGGTGTCGTTGACAGCTGTCTCCCTGGGGCAGGGCTGCTGAGTCCCTGTTCTCTGCCAGGTGCTGAGCCAGCCCCGTCAGAAACCTGAGCTGCCTGGCAGGTTAGCTATTCAGCATCACGGTCATCAGGAAAATGAAAATCAAAACAGCGGTGGGATGTGGGACCCCTCCATCAGGTTAAGAAACACCCAGGAGGGTGGGTGTGGAGAGGGGAGCAGGTGCCCGTGCATGCCACGCCCAGACGGCCTATCTGGGTCCCAGCCCTGCATGTTCCCGTGTGGCGCCTGCTCACGCTCCTGTAGGGTCTCCCTTCCGGGAGTCCACGCAGACCCGTGAAGCTCCAGGATGTGCCCTGCGCATCGCACATGGTGTTCTCCTTGATGGCAGACATGGCCGCAGATAGGCTGCAGATCACCTCGCGATCGTTGACAGAAGAGTCGGGGCCACACCTAGGGGCCAAAATGTGTACCTGGGGGAGGGCTTCAGCCTGTCGTCCTGGGGGTGCACGGGACTGCAGGGGATTGCATCCACCTCTCAAGATCTGCCCCTTTCCTGCACCTCTTACCACCCCCTCCTATGCACCCCTGCACCACAGATACCCACCCCAAGTCACCTCCGGCCTCGCTGAGCTCTCCCCGAAACTATCCTCCACCGGCCCCTTGTCATCACAGGGGTCTCAGCCAAATGTCATCTCCCTCACCAGCTCGAGTAGAGTCTCTACTAATCCTTCTCCTGTTGTAAGCCCCCCTGCCTCGCCATCATCCTTTATCGATCCCTGAAACTCTCATTCACTTGCTAGATAGCTGGCTTACTTCCTGCATTCCTGCCCCCCCACCAAAGAATGTAAGCTTCACGAGAGCAAAAATAATCCTTTCTCTTGTTCATTATTCTATGGCAAGCATCCAAGCATCTGGCACAGAATAAGTGTTCCGTAATGATGTTTGGATACATGAAAGCACGTGTCCAGGAAGCAGACTGTGCTTAGGCCCAAACCCACAGTCCCTGAAATAAGAAACCGAGTCTGTTGCTTTCCCATTTCCCCACCCACCCAGCTGTTGTATCCAGAGACATGCCATCTTTTCCCCTTCATTGTGGCCATCACGTTCATGTCCCTAATCATACCAGCCTTCCATCACCCTGACACCCACCTCGATCCTTACTACCACAGGACCTTTGCACACACGATCCCCTCTGCATAGAATTCCCTGTCCATTCTGCTTCGAAACAACCCCTACTCATCCCCCAAACCTCTCATATGTCACCTCCCCAGGGCTCATCTCTTTGTAAGTCAAGACTCTCATCACTGAGAGGATCTTCATGATTTTCAGTGTATATAGATGTACCCACGACAACCCCTACACAAGTGGGAAAGTAAAGATACCGAGCTGTGCTCGTGTTTCTACATTCCACTTGGAGAGGAAAATTACAATTCTGAGTAGATTATTTAAATTTAAATGTGTATACTGAGATCCCTGGGGCAACCACTAAAAATTAGATAAAAATTTATAGCCCAACACTCAGTAGATACATGAAAAGGAAATGCTAAAAACCACTCAGGCAGTCCACAAAAGGCAGGGAAGGGGAGCTAGAACAATGAAAAGGAAGAAAACATGGAAAACAGATAATAAGATGGCACACTTGGAGCTCACCAAAAATTTCATTCAACATGACTCTGGGCAGATCACTGTGAGTCTAATATTTCATCTGATCCTTGCAACAACCTTGGGAAGGCGGGCTTCTTCCTCTGTTTGACAGGTTAGCATGCTGGGCCCAGGAAGGGCGGGACTGTGCTGTGAGCATGGCCTGGCTGGCTGTACTGCCCACCCCGCTGCCGATGCGGCCCATCCGCTCCAGAAGGGCTCTGACCGACCGCACACGCTGAGTGTCCCTGTCCCTGCATCTCCACCTCTGCTGGGGGCAGTCAGGGAGCAAGGCCCATCCACTAAGGGCAGATGGGGAGTCAGGGGAGCTCCGTGTTGTCTAAGGGGCTCCCCGCTAAGACACTCTGGCAGAGCTACGTGTCCCCTTCCGGAATGCACACAGCTCTGTGTGCTGATTCCCGTTATGAATGAATCTGGCACAGATGGAACAGGAAGTCACAGGACACAGGGACGGGACAATCAAACAGCTTGTGTCTGAAGACGTGAGCTCAGTCAGTGCTGGGGTTCCTTCCACCAGATGTTTCGTGGAGGGAAGTTGTGCGCCGAGAGGCCTTGCTGTTACCACGGTGCATACCAGAGCCCACGCATAAGGCATCAAGCGCATCTCGGGTAACTCCTATTAAGGGAGGTTATTTTCTCTTTCATTTCTTTGCTCATACAGGGCAGTACCCAGAGCAGAAGACACAGACCCCTTTGATCTGACACCGAGGAGACAATGCAATTTGCTCCCTGTGTGTGCCCTCTGTCTAGTGCCCGAGCGTCCCGCAGAAGTGGCATCTTGAGGCCACCAGAATGCCGGTGCTGATGTCAACAGCCGGCTATAAATGTCGCCGCTTTAAAAATAAATCCTGCCGCATGCAGAGCGTTTCAGACAAGCATCTCTTGCCGCGGTGCATAAACCTCAGTACTTCTTGGACGTGAAACGTTCCTGTGGAACGGGGCACGTGCCCTTGGAACTGGGAAGCTATATATAAAGGGAAGCAAAGCCGAATATTAGGAATTTGGTGGGGTTTTGTGTTTTGTGAAAGCCAGGGGTTTTCGGGCTCTCTGTGAGAACACGGGTCCTAGCGCTGCAAGGGACAGCCGGAATCAGGACAACCGCAGGAAATCCTAGGAACCATGGTGTGAACTACCTCCCAGGAGAAATGCAGGCTGCTCTCTGTTGCCCTGGCCACATGGCCCGCACCTCGCCTTGTGGCTGAAGCCGGAGTGTGTCTCACAGCCTGAGGGCTTCAAAGACACTGCATGAAAAGGTCTCACACTGATCCTGTCCTGGGAGGCCTGTGGCATATCAGCACGTGTCATGCGCATGGGAAGGATCCCTGGGGAAGCATCCCACTGAGCGGGGAGATGACAGAGTGAAGAGATGTGCGCCCAGGTCAGGGAGCTGGGTTCCCTGCATTCAAATCCTTGTTTCATCATTTCCTGGCTGGGCAACCTTGAGCAGGTTACTTAACCTCTCTGGGCCTCAGTTTCCTTCTTTATAAACAGGAGTAAAAATATATTGCCTGCCCCCAAGGTTGTTGTAAAGATTCAGCGGGTTGTGTGTATGAAGTACTTAGCACAACACTCCTTCTAGAACTTGTGCTTAGGTGACTGTGAGGCTGCTGATGTGTGGGGCTGGGAAGACCATGCCAGCAATCTGCTTACGGGGAGACAAGAAGGACATGGGGTATGATCTACAGTAAGCACTGAGGGGGGCTGAGTTGCTGTGGCCCCACATGTGGGATTGTGAACTCCTGTGCCGGAACATGGTTTCCCACATCACTCCCCTTCCTTCCACCTGATCCCTGGGCTCATCTCCTGGCTCCTTCCTGGGGTAGAAGGTCCATGTCCTCTGAACTGGCCATCTGCCTGGAGTTCCAGGGACGCCCCCTTGCTGGTTCTGTTGCTGGACCCCTGGGTCTCCAGCTCTATACACGATGGGTACCCAGTGGCTAAGGTAATATCCTGCCAGTGACTTTGAGCTTAGGACTTCTTCACCTGACGGTGGAGAGACATGGTAGCTCTTCACCTGACGGTGGAGAGACATGGTAGTTTATCTACCAGGCCTGCTGAGGCCCACTGATGTGATGACTCTTGTGGTAAACCGAGCAGTCTGTCCCCACCCCACCCCTGCCTCCCTGACCTCCAGTTTATACTCTTTCTGCTGCTGAGAAGGTGTCAGTTACTTTTGGACAGCTCCTTTGGCTTTCTGGCTGTTTCTTACCCCGAACAAGGAATTGAAACAGCCCCCAAAGCTGTCACGATCCACCAGCTGTCTCTTTATTTTGAGAAGCAAGAATAAAAAGTCATGAAATTTCAGTGCATAATATGAGACATTATGGAATTACATTTTGTGGCAGCCATAAATGCTGTTGAAAAATATTTTAGTTTGGACAATTTGGGATAAAGTTCATAGAAACCTATATCAAATAGTTTGAAGAAAAAAAAGAAGGAAGTCATGGTTGATAAATTGGGGTATATGAGAGATAGGTTGGACTTCAGACATGGCTGAATCAAGGTGCTCAGATGATGCAATCAGGAGCAGTCTCTCTTTAGGGCACCTAGGTGGCTTTGTCAGTTAAATGTCTGACTCTTAATCTCAGCTAAGGTCTTGATCTGCTGTCCACAATTCTGTCCAAGTCTGGAGGACTGAGATTTGGGGGCTGATTTTAAGTCCTGACCTGAGTCTGAAAGCCTGAGAACCAGGAACACAGGCTTCTGAGGGCAGGAGAGGATGGCTGTGTCTCAGTTTAGGCAGAGTGAATAGGTCCTTTAGCCACCGTTTTGTCCTTCGGGTCCTCAGTGGAGTGGATGAAACCCACCCATGTAGGGGAGGGTGACTCCTTTCTTCTTCCACCCATTCAGATGCCATTGTCTTTTGGAAATGCCTCCCAGATGTACCCAGAAATAATGCTTCCCCAGCTCCCTGGACATCCCTACCCAGTTGGGCAGGCACGTAAAGACATAGGGGTGACTTCTGCCCTGGCGAGTGCCTCGCGGCTGTGCTGGGGGGACCTGGTGGGGGCAGGAAGACCACCTATGTGTGTGGTTATGGCCCAGGGCAGAGTGGACGGTAGCTGGCCTGGCAGTGGCCTATATGGAAGATGGCGGGGCACATAGAAGCACTTTGCGAACTCTGGACATTGAGCAAGAAGGGACAGCGGTACTGAGGTGCAACTACGTGAATGATGGTGTCGTTGCTGAGATGGGCAGACTGGGGAGGAAGTGGTTTGGGAGAGAAAGTCCAGAACTCCATTTTGGACAGGCTAAATTTAAGATTCCTCCTGTCGCTTCACGTGGAGAGGGTGAGTGGGCAGTTCACTACAAGCGAAGAGACGAGGATTTCATTCCGGAGCGCGAGTTTATAAATGGCAGCTACAGTCGCGATGTGGGATATCCGCCCGGGAAAGAGTACAAGTGGAGCAGCAGCCATCCCCAGTCTAGAGGCCCCGCAGGAGGCAGGGAGCAGTGGGGGAAGGAGGGGAGCTGGGCTGGGGTCGGGCTCCTGAGCAGGAGCAGTGTACCTGTCAAGGGATGGGTCCCCGGAGCAAGGGGTGGCCATGGGCTGGATGGCCCGTTGCTCCCCCGTCCTCCTGGGGGGTGTCAGGCAGGAGGCGCCGACTGATTGATGGGGGAAGCCAGACAGCAGAGTGGAAGCAAGGGTGTGGATGTGGCCAGTGGAGACGCCTCTGGAGTGGGGTTGCTGAGCAGCGCCGCAGGTGCAGGGGAAGCTGCTGGGATGGAGGGGGTGTTGATGGGACCCGTGTGGTCAGAGCCCCTGTGTATCTGTCCTCCCTGCTGGGGCACCACAGCTGCGACCATTTCTCCGCACAAGGGGCATGTATTTGTACACACGTGGGCATTCTGGCAACCACTCCACAGTGACCCCGAAATTTCGAAGCCAGTGCTTCCCATCTGTCTGACCTGTCAGGAATCCACGGAGAGCCTGCTGCCCCGCGATGTCCCCGCGGCTGCGAAGCCTGTAGCGGTGCGCTTGGACCATCTCCGAGTTGGGTCCGTGTTCCTAATGAATCCTTGTAAGGAAAATGGTTTCCTCCTTCCACTAATAACTTCCTTCCCGAAGCTAAATAAAGAGTAACCGGGCTGCATTCGGCAGTGCCCGCTTCCAAAATAAACAGAAGCCCAGAAATTAGCCGGAACAATAGTGTAATTAGGCAGCTGCATAATTGTTCGTGCAAACCAGGCTGGCGCCCGGAGCCCGACACCGCGGATCGGCCCGCCGCGGAGTTTCACGGTGGAGAAGGCGCTTGGTAGGGGGCCTCAGGCCAGGAAGGGTCAGCGGGCAGGCGGACCCTGGCTTGGCCGATGGCCGCCCGAGGAGAGGTTTCTGTGCTGTGGCCTCGAGCAAGTGGTTCGGCTGCTCCTGGTCCCTTGCCCACGGCCAGCGATGACCGCAGCGTCCAGTTGCCGGCGTCAGACGAGGCGGTGCGCACATTGGTGGGGGCCCTGTAGGGAGTGCAGCCTCTTCTTCGCCGAGGTCTTACCAGTGCAGGGTGCCAGCCGCTGGTGGTCCTGAAGGAAGCCGCTCTACTAGCTGCGCGGGCTCCTCCTCCTACGCGGGCTCCTCCTCCCCCACAAGCTCCTCCCCTGTGCAAGCTCCTCCTCCTCCCGCAAGGCTCCTCCCCTGCACAGGCACCTCCTCCCCAGTGCAGGCTCCTCCTTCCCCGCACAGGCTCCTCCCCTGTACAGGCTCCTCCTCCCCCACAGGCTCCTCTCCTACAGGCTCCTCCTCCCCTGTGCAGGCTCCTCCTCCCGTGCAGACTCCTCCCACCACTGGCTCCTCCACCTGCAGGCTCCTTCTCCCCCAAGCAAGCTTGTCTCCCGCAGGCTCCTCCTCCTCTGCGCATACGCTGAAGCGGCCTGAGGGCGCTGTGACGTGTGACAGGCATGGGGCTCCTTAGGCTCAGAGTGAAAGGGGACACCAGTCTTCCTAGATGCCAGATGCCACCCCGCATCGTGAGACATTAAGAACACCTGCACAGAGCAGGCGCTGATTCATAATTAGCAATCACCAACGGTTACTTGTGTGCTGTTAATTAACCACTTATAAAGGCTAGTGATGCTAATGAATAATTGATCTGGGGGAGAAGGTGAAGCCCAGAGAGAGGTTAAGTCACCGGCCCACGTTCAGCGCTGGGATTTGAACCTGTCCGGTGTGGCTCTTAAATGTCGCGCTCGGCCCTGTATCGGGCCCTGTATCCTCCCGAAACGCCAGAGGCACGTCTCCACTGTCCATCCGTGCGGTCCCCGCCAGCTCCTGCAAGGAATGCTTGCGAAAGTCCGCGGTGGGGCGCCAGCAGATGGCACCGAAGCCTGAGGTTCGAAGGCTCCCTCTAGCCTGACTCGAATCTGGGGCGGCCCTTCACCAGCTGTGTGATGAGCCAGGAGAACCTCCCTATGCCTCAGTTTCCCCCATTAGTGTGCCTGCCTCCTAGATGAATGGGAGGGTGGCAGGACGTAAATCGTCCTAAAGGGCTTGGAGCACTCCCCACTAGGTAGCCCAGGATCTGTAACCTGTGGCCTTGGCTTGCACGAGGCTGAGGGAAAGGGCAGGAGTGAGAGCTCGCCTTTGCATGATGACCTCTGGTTCTGCTTAATGCTCAGGGCATGGAAACAACGAGGCAGTTCAAGGTGGAAGGCGTGTTGGCACCGGTTCCCCAAGGGGTGGGTCCTGACCCCAGGGAAAGCCAGAGTAGCCCACGCCTTCCCCCACCCCCCCGCACACAGGTCTTCTGGCTCCCACGCTGACCCCGCCCTGTCCCCCACAGCACATGCGAGAGGCCGCAGAACGGCGGCAGCAGCTGGAACTGGAGCATGAGCAGGCGCTGGCTGTCCTCCACGCCAAACAGCAGGAGATCGACCTTCTGCAGAAGGTGAGCCGTGGGCATGCCTGGGGCAGGGGTGTGGAGGGAGAGGGGGGCAGGAGCTGTGCACCTGCGTCTCCCCACCTTCCCTGCGTCTGTGCTACCCAGTGCTGCCCAACTCCCCTGAGCCACCGTGTCCCAAGCTCCACTCCAAACACTGTGGCTCGCGTGGAAAGCACGGTCCGGGGGCCACTGCCCGCTCTGAGTGGCTTCAGCCCTACCAGCATCGTTTACCATTAAGCACACATGTGTGTCTTATTCTGCAACCTTCCGTTCCAGAAAAGATGCCCAGAAGAACCACAGGAACTGGTTCGACACGACTTGGGTTTTGTTTTCTTTGTTCTTTGGGGTTTTTTTTTGTTTGTTTGTTTTTAGTACTGGTAGAATGGGGGAGAGGAACGGGGTTGAATTGGATGCCCACCCGAGGCTGGGGGTATAAACTGTGGTCATTCAAAGGAATAACTTTGGTTTGTATCTGCTGAACTGGGGAGATTTCCATGATGTGCTGTTAAGCGAACAGATCAAGTCTCAGGGCAATATTTTCAGCATGAGGGAGAGGGAAGAAACGCAAAGAAGAAAGAGAAGCAGAGACTAAGAAACAAGGAAGAAGGAGGGAAAACAGAGGGAAGGACTGAGAAGCTTAGGGCGCCCATATCTGTGGCACCTGTGGTGGTGTTGGGGGGCTAAGAACATGGCCCCTGGACCTATCTTTGTCATCAGCTGTGGTCCTCTCCTGTGTCTTTCCACGGGGGGGACTTGGGGTCCTGGGTGTGGTTCTCCTTTCCTTCCGAAAGCCCTGATCCTACCCAGAGCCACTCCTCCCCAGAGGGCAGCGGGCCCCACCAGCCAGAGACTTCTGGCCTGGGCTACAGGTGCAGGGCCACCCATGGGGGGTGCTCCTGAGATCGGCCAGCGGATGGGCAGTGGGTAGCTCCTCCCCAGTCTGGGTGGCCCTCTACCCACTCCACTGCCTCTCCAAGCCTCTGATCTTGTAATAAAGGACCCAGGGCCGTGTGCCCACCTGGCTGGTGATGGGAGTCTGCTGGGATGTTCCCTGTCCTCGGAGTTTGGGAGCCAGTTTTGCAGCAGGTGGAGAATTTCTCAGGCTGCTTCTCTGTTTATTGAGACCACGTGTCAAGGGTAGCTGTCATTAAGCCCGTGTGATGGGGACCATCCAGCCTGATTACCTCCTGGAATTGAGAAGCAGCCTTTCATTAGATGTTATCCAGAAAGGATATTGCTTGCTGGGGTCCAGGCAGAGAGATACGGCTCTTCTCTGCCTGCTGTGCCATGCCCGGACATTGCTGCCCGGCACCTGCACCTGCTCCCCGTGGCCCCGGAAGCTCTGGCTGGGCACCACCCAGATAGGAATCCTATGTAAAACACAAATTCCGTGCCAAGGAGGCGACAGGTCGGTGACTCCCAGCAGCGTGTTCTCCGGGAGCCTGGAGTTTCATTTATGAAGCATCCAATGGCAGGAAAGTGCACCAGAGCCAATGCTGTCATTCAGCCTCCTCTGCGCCTCGTTTGGTTTCCGTTGTCCCTTCCCGGTGTTCACTGTGGTCTATATCTTGGACACCCTGATGCTTCACCAGGGGCAGGAGCTGAGGAGGAGAAACCAGTGCAAAACCAGGGTGCCAGTGTGGTAATTTCTTAGAGCTCTGATTTTTGAACAAAGCCTTCCAAGAGGAAGGTGGACCCTTGAGCAGAACGAGATTGGCGATTTCTTCAGGATTCTTATTTTCCGTTTGATTTCCACCATGGAGGGCCAGCATGCTGCTCTTGCTGATGAGATCATTCATTCATTCAACAAATGCTGGGTGTCCACTGTGTGTCAGTGTCTTTGGGTTTTTCTGGAAGGGGACCCCAGTGGCAGGGGAGATGGCTTATGCCAGCACCGAGGGAGAGGGAGCCCCTCCAGAGGTCATGCAGATGCCGTGTGCAGGGAAGAAGGGACAGAATGAAGTGACGGGTTCATGATTGCAGGACTCCAGACCGGGCAAACTTAGGTGAGTGGCAGGTCATGTAAGGGCTCAGGTCCCTGGTACTGGGGGAAGGGGGCCCTTGGAGGGACACAGGTCATGCCCAGTGGGCAGGGGGTGCATCCCAAGGAGGGTGGTGCTGAGCCCCGGGCACTCTGTGGGCTGTGGGAAGGAGCTCCATCTTGTTCCAAGGGAACAGGAAGCCACTGAGGGCTGAAACAGGTGTAACGAGGTCTGAGGAACATCCTTTGACCCTCGTGCTGGGGACTGATCTGTGGAGGGGCAGGAAGGCCCCTTACCCGCTGCCACAAAGCCTGGGGTCTCAGCCTGAGGCAGCGGCTGCAGAGGGGAGACCTGGATACACCCCAGGGTGGATTAGGAGAGGGAGCTGTGTGCTCAGGGGCTGTGGTGAGAGGCACAGGGGTGGAGGCATGACTGACATTGTGGAGGCTGACACACATCGTGGCTGTGGATCTGGGCTGGACAGAAACATCGCTGAGCTGGTGTGGTCCTGGATGTGTGGATGCCCAGCAGCAGGTGTACGGGATGGGAAGAAAGTCTCTGGTCCTAGATGGAGGGACACTAGTGGACATAGCGATGCTTTCAGGAGACCCACCATCCTGTGTTTCCATTTTCTGCAAAAAAGACAGCGGATGGGGGCATTTTCTTTGCACATAAACATCAGCTGCCCGTTGTCTCTGGCTTCAGCTCCCAGGCTTTCTCGAGCCCCCTCCAGTGGGGACCCCTGCCCTCATCTTGCCAGTGAGGTGGTTCTTGCTGTCACCTCTGCATGAACGTTGTGCCAAGGGCTGGTCCTCTGTCCTCGTCCTCTCTGACCCAGAGCCCAGTTTCGGGCGGTCTGCCTCTCTCTGCCTGAGGCCTCCAGGACACCTCGCTCTCCACTAATTTCCTTCCACGCAGATTGTTCCCCATAAACCTCATGGGTGTTCCCTAAGACTCGGTCCACAGGCCCCATCTCTGTGTCTCCGCTGGCTCCCGTGGTGACCTTGTCAGGTTCTGTGGGTCTAAACACCGTCTGGAAATGGCCTCGCTGCACTGGGCTCTCCAGACTGGATTGTGAACCACTTTCATCCAGCCTTCCACGAGACGCCTCAGCATGAGGTCCAAGTTGAACCCCGTCCTCGGCCACACCTGCTCCACACCTGTTCCCTGGAGCTACTGCCTCTTTCTGCTTGTCTCCTTTTTCTCTGTGTCCCCATCACTTCCTATTCCCAGACTCTGGCAGAGCAGCAAAACCCTCTCCGGATGGCCCCACCTGGGGAGGCTTGACCTCCCGCTTTCCCTGAGACTCCTGCCCGGAGCCCCGGCCCTCTCTGCCCACGCTGGTTGCCCCTGACGGCACAGAGCTGGGCCTGGGGTACCCTTCACCCGCGTCTTGGGAAGTCCCTTTACACCCGTCTGTGCTTTGTTGGATCTCTGCCTTCCGGGGCCCACCGTGTCCCTTTCTCTTGATGCACCGCAGGTGTGAAGTAAGGCAGGGGTTTACTTTCCCTCAAAATACAGGCAGTGCCTGATGGGTCCTACAGGCTTCGGCCTCACCTCTGGCCGCCCTGAGGGGGCGTGGGCCTCATGCATCCGCCATCAGGACCTGGGACCCAAACCTTCTCTGGGGCTCATCCCTCTAGCCTGGATGGTGCTTAGAGAAGCATGTGGTGTTCTAATGGAAATCAAGGGAAATGAGGCCATCCAGCCAACCAGTAGTTCCAGTAGCCAGTAGAGGCAGAGTCTAAAAATACAAAAAAAAAAAAAAAAATAAACAAGCCAGGCTCTGTCCCATGGGACACCTGCTCCACGCAAACCAGGCAGCCGAGAGCTCAGTCCAGAATCCTTGCTTTCATTCATTCAACACTCAGGTCAGCACTCATGGAGTCCCTGTGTCGCTCAGGGGCTCTTTGGGCAGCATGAGTGAGGCGGATGGGGGAGGCTCTGGACACCGTGAACTTTTATTCCAAGTATGGAGAGTCCTGGGGCCGGCGTCTGGGAGGCTGGCTCACCTACTCGGAGCTTCGGCCCGCTGCCTCCCTCTCCCCTGCCACGTGGCCTCTGTACCTTGACCAGACCGGATCTGCCCCCTCTTGGATCTTTGCCTGGATGCCTGGTTCCCCAAAAAGGGCAGAGCTGGCATTCGGCGCTGAGCTCCCTGCCCTGCCTCCCAGCCTTGAATGGGCTCCTCTCCCTGCTCACTCGGCCTCTGGCACACCAGCCCGCAGGGGGTGCCGTTGGCTCATCCATTTGCCTGAGGTCTTTCTCCAGATAGTAGGGTCTACAGTCTGAGATCGAGGTCCGACATGAAGCAGGTGCTCAGCAAATGCTGATGACGAGGGTCCGAGATCCCCAGACAAGGAAGGAGAGCTGCGGAGAGCAGCCACCGATGGACGCACGGCTGGTCACAGTGCCCGGTGATGAATTCTAGGTGCTACTTGGAAGTGCCCATTGAACGAGTCACCAAGCCATGGCGCGCCGTCCTCCCCATGGCCTGTGGGCGCCCAGACTCCGGGCCCCACCTGTCTGGGTGACCGGCGGCCAGAGCCCGGCAGCTCCCCGGCTTTAGACTTTGTTTCCCGAGCAAGCTCCGTCCTCGCCTAGTTACAGTCGCCGTGGTGATCATCTAAGCGTTTTTCCAAATTTAAAATTCATCTGCAGACCTGACCGATTTTGCTGTGGCTCAGAACTCCTCCCATGTACGAGGGGGTGGCTTTCGGGGTTGGGGCTGTCACGGACGTGGGCAGTAAGAGGAGCCAAGCCCGCCACGTGAGTCGCGATCGGCGCTTTGCCTGCACTTCAAGGATGGCTGTTTGGGATCTCGCTGTCGTGTGTGGGTGGCAGGGGGTCACGGACTGACCCCCGTGCTCCTGCCAGGCACACCTGTGGGACTAGTGTCCAGTCAGCACTTCCTCTTAGTGCTGATGGGAGGCTCCTTGGGGCCCCAGCCCAGTTCCAGGACTGCCCACCCTTTTCTGCAGAGTGCCCACGGTGCCCTCACCCTGCTGCACCCTCACCAGCACCCATGCCACCCCCTCCCCTGCCAGTCGCCAAGGAGACCACGCATTAGGCACACAGCCCATTCAGCCGAGTGTCCAGACCTTAAGGCTGAGCCCAGCATGTCTGAACCTCTGTGCCTCCCCAGAAACCACCACCTGTGTCAGCCCTCCGTCTTGGACCCTCAGTTCCCCAGACGACAGCCCCCTTCCTCTGACAGCTGGCCCCTGTGCCCCTGACAGCTACAGGCCCTTCACATGTCCCTGTGTCCTGTGTGAAGGTCAGAGCTTCCCCACAGGTTGGCTGTGGACCCCCAATGAGCCTTGCGTAAGCTGTTGCTTCAATGTTGCGAGAATTTGGAGCTGCCGATTCCAACTGTTAGTTTTAACAATCTATTCTGACTGCCCAAATGGCCCGGCTTGCAAGTAGCCTGTGAAAACCAGCTCCCGATCCTCTCTGGAAGCCGGAAGCCAAGTCATTACTGCGAACTTGGCGGGGTTTTCACAGCTCACTTTGTTTTTTTTTTTTTTGTTTTTTATCCTGCCAGTTGGAAACTATCTTTGACTCAAGTGGCTCAGTGCTGAGGTTATTTATATAATCATTGTGCGTCCTGCGGATGGCTGTCTGTCCCCCCCTCCCCATTTTGTTATTTATCATCGCTCTCGTTTCAGCTTTGAAAGGAACGATTTTAAGCACTTGAAGGTTGCGCTGAATTCAGGAACAGCGTGATGAATCTGGTGTTCCATCGCTTTCCCGGGTCTCGAAGCCTTCTATGGAGATCCGTGCCCATGGGATGCGTGGGCGTGAGGCGAACTGGGATCTCAGACCGCCCCCCAGTGTTGGTCGTGCTGGGGACGCCAGGCGCTCCCTCCTCTGGGGAGGCTGCAAGGATAACGATCGCTGGCTTCTTTGCCGGTCCCTACTCACTGTCCCAGCTCCCAGAGACCATGTTCCTCTAGAACCGAGAATAATACATGTAAATCTCAGTTGAACATGGGGATCCTTCCCGAGTACTCAAAATTGTCAGATGCAGGTGGCCTGCAGTGTTGGAGATAAACCTCCCCCTAAAACCGCTCCTCGGTGCCTCTGGGGACGCCTGTGAGGCCACTGAAACCAGTGCAAGGGGATGTCCGAGTGGCCACGCGAGCCAGCTTTCCTTCCCGGCTTAGGATTCAGTCTTAGGCTCTCACGGAAACGTTAGCACCTCCAACTTGAAAATGGGAAGTGGCATCTTCTCCAGCAGCTGACGATTGCGTTCATTAGGACGCTCGGTTTCAAGGGACAGAACAGCAAAAGAGAATTTGAGTTGTGTGCCCAACTGAGAGGGGCTTCAGACGCAGCTGGATCCAGCGCTCTCCTGCCTTTGCACTCTGCATTGGCTTCATTTTTGGTTTCCAGGGGGAGCCTTCTGGGGAACCCTTCCAGGGGGAGCTCCAGCCTCATCCCTCACGATGGCAGAAAGGCTGCAGTGCTCCATACTGTCCTCTACTCGGGCTCGGCTCAAGTAGGCCAAGACAATCTGTCCCGTCGCCCCCAGCATCCATGGGCAGAGCTGTAGCCAGCCTGCAGACCTGCCTGGAAGCCAACCACTGAGCATCTAGAGCTGTTCTCATGCCCTCAGGATGGGGGCTGGGTCCCCAGCACAACTGGGGCTCTTCCTGGAAGAGGTGGCCACAAATGCCGGCAGGCAGGCAGGCTGTGGTACTCACTGGCATTGCCATGAGGGATGATACTGTTGCTTTTTGGTTTTGTGTGAACCCACCATGTGGCTCAGGCAGCAGCCGTTCCGAGAGACTGGTTTGGTGAAATGGGTGACATTTCTTATTCTGTGGAGCAGATGGCTTTGCTTTAAGGAATTGGAGGAGGGCCGCCCCCCACCACAGGCTGAGCGGCTGAGAGCCCACCAGATGCTCAGGGACCCCCATCTCGGGCTCGCCTTGGGGCCCGGGGAGATCACCGCTGACCTTCAGCTGCTTGGAAGTCATGTCTGCCTGGCGGTGTCTTGTCTCTCAAGCGGCTACGGCACCTAGGGCTATGACGCCCTCCACCCCATCCCTGCGGCTTCCGGAAGGACTGTCCTGACCTTCTGGGTCCAGCCCCTCTATGTGTGGTCGCCTCTCTCTAGAGGAGCGGGGCCTCCCACTGACCTGTCCCCTCGCTGCCAGATGAGGGTGTCCTTTCCCATCTTGACAAAGAGCATCGCAGCCGGCCGGCATTTGTTCCGTGTTTACCCAAAGGGCAGGAGCAATGAGAACTGGTCTAGACCCTCGGAACAGGGTGCTTCTAGGGGGGATAAATGGCAGGAACCCACGCCCTGATAACGCAGACATTTGTCTGATTCTCTTCTCTTTCCTCTGCTTTAAACATTGACTATTTTCTCTTTCTATCATAAACAAGGCTCAGGTTGAAGCTAAGAAGGAGCATGAAGGTGCTGTACGGCTGCTAGAGGTAAGTGCCGGAACCCTGACCCGCCGGCATTGGGGGGCGGGCGAGGTCGGCACTGTGGAGGTGGGGGCCACTCCTGAGTGCCCACGGGCACCGGCCACTAGCACTGCTCGCCCACCCCCTACACGGGCAGCACAGTGACTGCACAGAGACGCAAAGTCACGTCCCACAGTCACATAGCCTGCCGCGGAGCTGGGTGCCTCACCCGTGACCCGCTGACCCCCACAGGCTGCTCTGGGGCCACGCAAGGAAGAAGCCGGGGAGGAGGGTAAAGTGTGGGTATGGGTGGACTGCTCCCGTGGGCACCCGCCAGCGGATGAACCGTGGATGGCGCACTTTCAGGGACATTCTCGGGGACGGCACTGACGGTGGGGAAGAGGCTGGCTGGTGGTACCTGGGGAGGCATTTGCAGAATGAGAAAGGGGACGACACAGGGAGTCCAAGCGGGGCACACCAGTGAGCAGGGCCGCGGCCCCTCCTGCCGTGAGCCCCCCTGGACAGAGGCCAGGCAGCTCCTTACCTCTTCATTGGAGAGACACAGGTGGGGGTGGCCCTGGGTGGCCTCTGTGTGGGCCGCCGTCCCTGGATACAGGGGGAAGATGGCCCTGTCCTTTGTCCCCAGGGGCATGGCGGCCACGGAGAGCAAAGTGTGCCTCTCCTAGTTCCGTTATGTTGCCTCATAACATCTATTCCTCCCACAGGGAAAGGTCCCGCCATTGCCATCCCATATATTAAAGTTGATTTTTTGAGCGCGTCTGTTAGCTAATGAGTATCTGGAGGGGTGAGTGTGACGAATGGCAGGGGGAGCTCTAGCACCCGAGGGAATGGCAGCAGACCCCTGGAGGCCATGCTTGTCCCTGGAAAATCTACCCCCCCTCCCGGCTGAACCGCCCCCCGCGTCCGTTCAGACCGCCTCCTGGCTGCGTGCGTGCGTCCTCGTCGCCACTGCCCGGGGCCGCGGACGGGTGCGTCCTGCGTTCAGCCGCCCTCTGGGCCGCCCGCGGGGCTCTCCTGGCCCAGGGCTGGGGCCGTGCATGTTCCGGCATGGGGTGGCATCGGAATGTGCTCTGGGGGGCAGGTGCAGTGCAGACGCGCTGAGGGTGCGTGTCTTCTCTTCTTTACAACTGTCTCCCGTGGTTGTGCCTTGCTTTGCGCTTCCCGCAGAACACGCTGGACGGCATGCAGGTACCGGAGGGCTCGGGGCTCCCCCGTGCCACTGTGCTTGGCGGTGCTCTCCCTTGTGCTTGGGGCCGCCACGGCTCCCTGGGCCTGCTCAGCCTCCTGGGAAGCCGGCAGCCCGAGCTTTCTCCAGCTGCGGGGCGGGTGGGCACTCCTGGGGGTGGGGGGCACTGCCATTGGGCACCGGAACGCAAGCTCTGTCCCGGCAAGGCTTGAGCAGGCTCAGTGATCCTGGTCTCCCGTTTCCCGCCGCGGCCATAAGGGTCAGGCTGGGAGGACAGCCCAGAACCCCGATGACTGTGAGGGGTGCGGTGGGGTGGCAGGTGGGGGGACTCATTCTGCCCTCGGGCCAGCCACATGCCCAGCATGCAGCCCGTGTGTCTCTTGGTCATCGGGATTCGACCCTGGCCCCGGAATGTTCCCCCGCTGTGTTTGTGACTGCCGTGTGCATGGCTGGGGCCCCTCTTGCAGGTGAGGGCGGCAGCCTTCCTTCCCATGGACAGGACACTGCCCTTCTCACTACGCCCATGGAACAGGAGGAACGGTGCTGTCCCTCTGAATGGGGTTTTGAGTGTTTCCCAAAACTGAGTTTGATCGTGTAGTCACCGAAGGGATGGTTCTCAAAGTGGGGTTCCCAGACCAGCAGCGTCGGCATCGCTGGGAGCTTGCTGGAGATGCCGGGTCTTGGGTCCTGCCCACCCCGCGGAGTCACAGAGTCGGGGGGGACCCAGAAACCCGGGAGGACCCAGCCGCCCCTCCTTGGGCAGTTCTGAGAAAGCCATTGTCAGGGAAGCATTGCTTCATGTCCATGAGGGGACGTGGGGACGGAGGGCGTGGGGGCCGAGCCAGGGCCCTGCGTCTTGGCCGGGCCGTGGCTCAGTGTCTTAGTGACCTGGACCTCCACCCCTCCAGCATCTCACCTTTACCGGACGTGTTGGTGAGGAGCACCTGCAGCATGCCACGGGCTTTCCGGGAGCGTGTTCCTGTTCCTGGAGGGGGTGCGCGTCCCCCATGGCATGCTGGGGGCTCCCCTCAGTCGGGGTTCTCGGAACAGCCGCCACCTTGCCCGGCGAGATGCACACACAGGACTAGTGGGGGTCGTCTCCACAAGCATGGGGCAGCAGAACCCCTCCCAGCATTGTCCTTGTCCAGCCAGTGCTGTGGGGGCTCCCGAGCCCCGTTTTCTGACGAGTGCGTGGCCAGGATGTCTGGGGACGGGAGGAGGGGGTGGTCTCCATTCCCCGTCAGGACGCGTGCCAAGAGTCCCAGCGCCTGCAGAATCACCTGGGCTCGCTGTGGGGCTTCACCAAGGTGGGTGTCAGGTGTTAGCTGAAAACAGAGCTTTTCCAGAATCATGACCGAGCCCTCTGTAAACTGCAAAGGAGGAGCCGTTAGGGAATGAGTGTCCCCGGCACTTTATGGAGGCGTAATTTGAAGACAAAGAATCAAGAGAACATCTTAAAATTAGTAATAGTAACGACACTCCGATGACAGTGACCTAGGGCTCCCTGAACCCTCCCTTTGTGCCAGGCGTTAGTCTAAGGGCGCATGTAGGGACATCTAGGGCGCGGCAAGCATAGCATGTCACTTAATCTTCACGACTACCCAGGGGAAACCGAGGCACAGTTCAGTGACTTGCCCAAGGCAAGCTGGTGAGAAGCAAGGTCTGGACTCCGACCCCAGGAGCTCGGCACTGCACCGCAGCCGGCTTCCCTGGACCCCGGCCTCCCTGGGACGTGGGGTCAGCTCTCCTGCCTGCAGACCCACAGCAGATGTTGAGCTGTGAATGACTTCACACGGTGGCGGTGGCGAGACTCAGAAGCACTGCCCTCCCCAGCAGGGGCGCGGGCCACGTGGTCACTGTCCACTGGGCACTGGACACGTGTGTCGGTGTTAATCCATAGACACCCCCCCCCCCCCACCAGCGAGGTCGCTACCGTCATCACCCTCTTCCTGGACTGGAAATCAGGCACAGACCCTGAGTCACCCGCCCCGGGATACACAGCTTGCCAGAGCTCTGCCAGACCAGAGCAGAGCCAGGTCCCGAGGGCAGGAGGGCCAGTGGGCAGCACTGTCCGAGGCGCGGAAACGAAGGTGTGCAGGGGAGCAGGGCCTGTGTGTGGGGCTCGGGGGCACGGGCTCCAGGGCCCGTCACAGGGGAAAACCTGGGATCAGCTCATTCCCGCCACTCTCCGTGCTGTGTGCTTTGCGTGTGCGTTCTGGCTGCTTTGTGCCTTCTTTGGGGCGCCTTGCCAGCAACCCCCTGGCCCCCAGCTCGCTGGCCGTCAGCTCCAGATGAGGCTTCAAACTGCCTGCGATGCCAGACGCTCATCACAGCCGGGAGGTGACCTGTGTAGGCTCCTTTCATCCTGGGTCTCCTTTGGGGAAACTGGGAAGAGCAGACAGCGTGCCCCCTGACCCGGGAAGACACGGGGTCCTCTGGAGGGGAGCCCAGCGTCTGGGCAGCATTGTGACCTTCTTGGGCCCTGCACCCATTTGCTTCATGAGTCCCATCCCTTCCTCCATAAAAGTATTAAAAATTATATTTTATCTCCACCTGCCTGGGAGTAAAGAGGAATATGGTTCACGCTGAGTCAATATTATATGTTTGTTTCTGATTTTAGAGGAAACAAATGAAAACATTGGCATGGTCCCTAAAATGGTCCCCGTGTTGCTGGGCCTAAGGGCAGGGGGTTCGCCCTGCAGGGCTGGTGTTAGGACACTGGATGACCACGCGGCAGGTGAGTGTGTGTGCGTGAAGGTGCACATGCAGGAGGACACACGCCTGGTCCCGTCCGAGATGAACCTGGTTGTCAGGTGCATTCGTAAGCTGAGGGTCAGGTCACAGCCTCACACCGGGCATATGACGGTCGCTTCCGGTCAGCGACATCTGCTGCTGCTCGGGGCCGGCCCCGGAGAACCCCCTCCAAGTGATGACTTGGGGAGGACGTGGGGAGGACGTGCGGACAGCATGGGGAGGACGGGGCAATGTGGGGAAATGACCCGGCAACGGCACGGGGACGTTGTGCGGTGCAGGCCCCCTGCGCCTTGTGACTGTGCCGACTGGCGCATGTGGCTTCCTGATGACCGCAGCAGGGTCAGCTCCTGCCTGCTCTGCTGGGTCACTCCGCTCACCGGAGCCAGTGCCACCTCATGGCAGGAGGAGCGGGAAGTGCAGTCTCCCTGGGCTGGGGGAGTGAAGCCAAAATGTGGTTGGCCCGTGGCATTCTCCCCGCCCCGTCGGAATTCTAGAATCCTCATAGGACCGTGCAACTTTGATACGACGTGTGGCAGAACAGTAGTCAAGTTGAGAATCAGGGAAGTGGACCCATAACTTACCACTTAGAATTAATGTTTCACCTCCGACAGGTCTTAGGAAGCCTCTCCCCTCCCTCTCCTCCTTCCCCTCAGGGAAGAGCCTTCGCAGCCCCATAGGGCTTCGCTGCGAGCTGAGGTGGTTAGGGACAGGGAAGCAGTGCGCGCCCCGGTGTTGGGGAGCTTGGCTGCCCCAGGACCAACCTCCACTCCAGCTCTGTGTCCCGGAGGCTGCCGTCTGCCCCCCTCAGCGTTGTTGGCACCCCAAAGGTGATACAGGTATTCCAAGGCCCCACCGATGACGGGTGCTTACTGCACACGTAATACCGTGTGACGAGCGCACATCTGTCCAGAAGCAGGGAGGCCCCGACGATCCTACCCACCAGCTTAGAACTCATTGCCGCTTAAGTTGGAGAACGGGACGAGGTTTGAATCACACGAACCAAGCAAACGTTGAAGACACTGGGCTTTCATGGTGCGGGACCTGTGCGCGGCGTGGAGTGCAGAACAGCCGCTGAGAAGTCCGCACTGACCAGAGTCCCCCCTTTGCAACAATGTTGCTCCGCTTCAGGCTCAAGCCCGCATTGTCCCGCCAAGGGTCTCCATTGGTGACAAAACGTAGGGAATTCTGGTGGACTCCCATGGGCTCAAAGGAGCTTTCATACTTTGCTGAAAATAGACGCCCAGGCAAGTGGGGGAGGCGTGTGAGGGAGCTTGGGTGGGACTTACTAGGGTAGCCGCACCCCTCCCTGCGGCGTCAGGCCTGTGGTGTTGCCCCCAGAGGCCAGAAGACAATTGCTTCTGCTAATGGAGCCCTCCCGTGCGCCCCCCAGTCTGATTTTGCGATTCCTTATTGCAGTCTGGAAGACATGGTTCACCCCACGTTCTAGGTGGAGGCAGTGAGGCCCACGGAGGCTGTGGGACATGCCTCCAGGTCTGCATGAGTTAGTGGGGGACCCAGGATGTTAGCCAGCTTGGAACCCGGAGTCAGAGAGGCCTGGGTTAGTCCAGCCCCTGCTTGGTGTGTGACCCCTGGCTTTTGTGTGACCCTTGGCTTTCATGCATGTTGGCCTTGTTTTCCTCCCCGTGCTGGGGGCTCATACCACTTGAGCCCGTGGTCTCCCCGGCCATCAGCGATGGTGCATTATGAGTCCCCGACAGCACCCAGCACAGAGCAGGCAGACAGTCCCGCGTGAGCAGCCCCGAGGTCAGGGCGTGACACGGAATGTTCCTCCCAGACGCTCCCATGTGCGGGGTCCCAGCCTTCCCGGGGCGCCCCCGGGTTCCCCCTGCTGCTCTGAGGATTCACAGCAGGCAGCCGCGTCCCCTCCGCCTGCCCTGGCTGACACAGGGCCCTGCCCTCCACGGGGCTGTCCTCTACGAGGCCCGGAAGGCGGGTGTGGAAAGCAGAGTGGCCCTGACGGCTGGCCGTCACGCTCGGAACGTGTTTTCCTCTCTCTTTATAAATACCCACGGCCATGCTGGCCAGTCTCCGCGTTTCTTCCAGGGATGGTTTGCTTGCCTGATGACTGTGCCATCTGTTCCCGCCGTGGTCTGTGAGGCCTGTCCTGCAGCCTGCAGGTGACCGGCTACCCGGGGGGCCGCCCACCCAGGAGGCTGCCAGGCTCTGGCTCCCAAAATAAGTACTGACGTGGGGACAAGCCAGCCGGGCAGATCGGTGGGGTTGTTGCTGCTCCCCGGGAAGCCGTTCCTCCTACTGGTGCGAAGCGTGTCTGAGGCCCATCCACGTCCGGGCTGATGCGGCCCGTCTGGAGAAGGCATGGCTGCTCGGTGATCCCGGGCGTGAAAACCGGGGGCGGGGAGGGGGGGCGTTTCTGGCCAGCACTGGGTCAGAGGCTAGATGGCCTCGTGTCTCTGGGGATGGCCTCTAACCGTACCCACGTGAGCCCTGGACACACAGGAGGGTCCCCCATGGGGTCTGGGGCTCCGGGGTCCGGGATGGACAGTTGACAGTCTTGCTGGATGGAGAGCCCGTGTCCTGGGCAGTCGCTGTCGCCGTGGAGAAGCCCATCCCAGGGGTGGGCAGTGCAGACCTTAGAGCACAGCTGCCCTGAAGACGTCGGCCACCCGTGTCTCTACTGCTGTCCCAGCCATGCTCACTTATGGGGCCAGTATCAGGCGGAAGACACCCTGGTGAAGTGTCGGCTTTTTCCTGAGCACAATGACTGCGAGAAACAGCCGCTTGTTGGTGACGTTAAAGGTATTCAAGATGTGTGAACGGGCTCAAGCATCGGGCGTCATCCCACTCCTGAGCGGATGGGGACGGAAGCCCCAAGCCTCTGAATGGTCCTGTGTCCGGACATGCATTCAGAGGGTTTCTGGTTCCCTAAGGCCTCCCAGACCAGGCTCGTGAACTGGACTTGCTTCCCTTGGGGGCACCTTCCATGGGCACGGGCGGCGGGAGGTCCCCAGGGCGCAGGACGTCGCGGAGTTGTTGACAAACGCGAGGTGCCTGCTTGCTCCGCCTCTGTACGCGCGTGAGCCTGGCTTTCCTCACAGCCTGGAGCAAGGCAGCAGGGGTGGCCAGACTTCTCCCACCGCCGGCGGCTGCCAGAGCAACACAGGGAGCTTTGCCTGCCACACCTAACCGCACCTCCCCTGTGCCACGGCTTGCCTGGCTCCCCTCAGGCATCTGAGGAAGCTGCTGTGGGTTTTCACGCCTGGGGTCACCGAGCAGCCGTGCCGTCTCCAGACCGACCGTGTCAGTCCGGACGTGGATGGGCCTCTGACTCACTTGCCAACGTTTAAACGTCGAGAGATTTTTGCATTAAAATAAAGGTCCTGCTCCTTTTGGGAGACTAGAAGTTTTGGCTCCATGGTTCTGGACCAGGGCTGAGCAGAAGTCTCCTCCAGACAGAACACGCATGTTCCCGTATGCTCTGTTCCCCCAGCGTCCTTCGGCTCCCCCGAGCTCCCCCCACCCGGCATGCCCCAGCAGCCTCCCTGGACATCTGGGTACACCAAGGCTCTGAAGTCCGCCCCGCGCCCCCTGCTCCCGGGACTCCCTCAGCCGCACGTCACCAACCACTCCTCAGAGCGTCACGTCCTGGGCAAGCCGCCGGGGGACATGGCGTGTCCCAGTTGCTCGCTGTCAGTGAAGGGGACCTCTGAACAAGGCAACACTCCTGGAAGGAGGGGGTCACCGAGGGCAGTTCCCAGAGAGCTCAGGGGCTGCACCTGCCAGCAGTGAATGCCAAGGACGCCCGTTCATAGTGGCCTGTGACCGCTGCCTTTAGGTGCCTATGTGTGATGCCGTTCCTAGGGCATGTCTGAGCCCTGCAGGGTGTGTCCGGGAATGCCTGTCGCCCCCTCCGCCTCGGGCCCCATGCTCTCCCAGAGCGCCAGTCAGCCCCCGCGGCCGGCCACCAGTGACAGGTGC
Organism: Mellivora capensis; assembly: GCA_004024625.1. Lineage (NCBI taxonomy): Eukaryota > Metazoa > Chordata > Mammalia > Carnivora > Mustelidae > Mellivora > Mellivora capensis. The sequence continues at coordinate 54,147 of PISX010007596.1, read as the reverse complement.
ATCTCGAACATCAGGTCCCAGTGGAGGCCCATGAGGACCTTGGCCGCACTTCGCGTGCACCACAGAGACTTCCACTGCGCGGGCCGGCCGCCCATGGCACCATCGTGTGTTAAATCTGTTTGCACTTGGATTTCTCCTGTTTTTATGTTCCTCCAGCATATAGCTCCGCGGGGCTGGGTGCACATGGAGATTCCCGTCCCCTGTCCCATTGCTCCTTGCATGTCACAGCGTCCTGGGGCCCCAGCTCGGACCACCGCCGATCTGTTCTCTGTCACTCTGGCTTTGTCATTTCTAATGTGGCACAGAAGTGAAGATTCTATGGGCTGTTTTCATTGGGTCATTTTCACAAACACGTGGTACCGAGGATTTCATCTGCCGGCCTTTCTCCTAACGAACGTAGAAATGAGTTCACGGCCACGTAAACAGTGCTCGTGTTCTCCCACCAGCCACTGAACCTGGATCGTCCTGGGGCGTGCAGGGCCAGCTCTCCCAATCTGAGGACCCTGCCCATCCCTCAGGGTTCACGGTTCTGCCCCGGAGCAAATGCTTTGGGAGAGTCAGGGCCCCAGACCTCAGGGCATCTGACAAGTTCCCCTTTTTTTGGGGTCGGCCCCACTGGAGCGGGGTCTGGCATGGTCCCCCACCCGGGGCCTAGGAGTGCTGAGCTCATGTCTCTGCCTTGGGAAGCAGCGATCGCAGATAAGCTCATTCAGCTTTTTGAAAGAAGAATCTTGCTGATTTTTTTTAATGAATCGAAGAAATTAATTATAGACTTGGGATTTGTTAGGTTTATTTTTAGAAAGCCCTGATCACAGGCATAAATAGCATTTCATTCTATACTAAGGAGCTGGAAAGCTTAATGCCAGGGAAGGGGGAGAGGAGGAGGGGGAGGAGGATGAACAGAAGAGAAGAGGGGAAGGAGAGGGGCAGGAAGAAGGAGGGGGAGGAGAGGGAGAGGAGGATAAAGATGGGGAGGGCGGGGGGAATAGGAGGGGGGAATAGGAGAGGGAAAGAGGAGGGGCCTAGGGTGGGAAGAAGAAAGAGAATGAAGAGGGGGAGGAAGGAGGGGTGAGGAAGAGGCAGAGGCAGATGGGGAGGAGGAGAAGTGTGTCTGCTGCTGGCCCTCTACAGGTCGAGGGCTGTTGCGGCTGTCCCTGTGCTCCCACACACACACACCCATGTTAAGCAAAGTCAGATTGAGCTCTGACTCGGTACCCAGCCCTGTTCCAAGTAGCAGGGAAGACGCAGACAGTTCTCCCCTCATGGAGCCGACCTGTGAGCGGGGGGATCCAGGCAGCACACGGAATTAATGATGCAGTAGATGGGATTCTCCATTTATCACAGAGTGAGGAACAGAGAGGAGGCAGGACTCCACACAGACGAAATAGGGCACCACACTGCCAATCAGCGGTTCCCTCTTTTCACGGATTGGGCAAATGCTTACTGAGCATCTACTATGTGCCCAATTCTGTGAAAAGCACTGAGGATGTCTCCGGGAAGCAGAAAGAGTGAAGGCTTGGAGCTTCGCATCCCGTCTGGAGATAGATAAGAAGCAACTAGGGGCGCGTGGACCAGGGCGCGTGGGGTGGGAAGCAGCAGCAGAAGGTGCCGTGGGGATGGGGATAGAGCTGACCCTCCACGCGACCCTCCGTGGCCTGGGCGCCCAGCTGCAGACAGCGCCCTGGTGAGACGGAGCCCTGCGTCTGCGCCGGGATCGGAAGTGTGGTCCGTGAGTGTGTGGGGGGCTGAGCGTGTGTGTGAGGTCACCCACCCTGAGAGCCAGCGGGGCAGGAGCGGGACAGGAGCAGAGGCGGGAGGGAGCTGCCCCTTCCCTGACTTGTGTCCGAGGGAGCCCCCCTCCCCAGGGCTCCGGAGACCTCTCTGCCTGTCTGCACGTGGCAGCCGTGTGGCTGACCGAATCCAGCAGAAAGAACTTCCTTTCATTGCCAGAGCAGTGTTCCTTGGGGCGCTGCAGGCTAGGGGTGGGCGTCCCCATGAGAAAAACGCATCAGCGGGTTGGCCGCTGAGCTGCCCCGCAAGTCTGGGCTGTGTCACCGCCTCACACTTCGAATCTCAAACGGCTGTGGTGAGGCGTGCCAGCTACAAGTGCCCGGGTGGCACACACAGACCAGAACCATCCGCGGCTGGCTGGGATCTGAGCGCTCGTGGGCTGCGTGGCATGCACGGTTTCCCACGTCCGGCCGGGGAGGGGATGCCTGGTTTTATCAGACGCTGTTCTCCCGTGGAGGTAGGAGGCAGCACTCCATCACACCCCTGTGGGCACGCCCCTGCATGCACGCCCCGTCCCCCCACTGCACACCCCTGACCGCCTGCCGTGCCTCTGCCGTGCAGAGCAAGGTGCGAGAGCTGGAGGAGAAATGCCGGACGCAGAGTGAGCAGTTCAGCCTGCTGTCGCAGGACCTGGAGCGGCTCCGGCAGCACGCCGGGAAGATCGACCTGCTGGGGGGCAGCGCTGGGGCTTCCTTGGATGTCCTCAGGTCCGGCAAGCCTTTCCCGCAGTTCATGAATGGACTCACCCCCTCCATCAGCAAAGGTAAGTGCCCGCTCCTCCCCCGTGTCACAGGGTAGGGGAGGGTGTGGCCAGCGGCCCCGCAGTGGGGCGTGCACAGCATGTATCTGACCCCCCGCGCCGGACACCGGCATCCCGGGGCTCCAGGTGATGGCAGGCCCCCTGCAGCCCCTGCGGTAAGCACTTGGGGGTGTCAGCACATGTGCTCCTGGCATGGCTGCGTGTGGCGGGGGCTGTCCTGGTCCCACTCTGCAGAGGGAAAGACCGAGGCCCTCACGTGGGTCACACAGCTCCTGGGGGTAAGTGGGGAGCTCTGGCCCTGGGGTCCGTGAGGTGCACCCCTGGGCCGTGGCTGCCTCCCAGCTTTCATGCCCAGCGGCCTCCACGTGGGGACAGATTCCTGTTCCCACGAAGGCCATGAGGGTCACAGTGGTGAATGTCCCACTCATGCTCAGGGAGCAGGGCGGGAGTGGCACAGTCTGGACCTTGGGTGCTGGGGGAGGGACTTTGTCTTTGTATCTGGCAGAAAGACCACTGAGTCTGCTTGGCGGCCTCACTGCTGGGCTCCCGCCTGGATGCAGAGGGCTGCCCTGGGCCATCAGGGAGAGCTCTCCTCGCCCAAGGACCACCTGCACGGGTCATCCTGGTTGCGAGAACACCCACCTGTTTAAAAGTTGTCGTTTTAATTAAGGGGAAATGAGTGTCACAACCCCCCATTGGAATTCCTTAAAGGAGAGCTTTTCCAGACTTCCCCCAATTGTCATCAAAACATAGCATGGGGTTTCCTAGGTCTCCATAACGTTACAACAACGCGAGGCTACCTGTTCCTTGGTAAATCACACTTCCCTGCCTGGCTTCCGTCAGCACTGTCCCTCCTGTCCCGCTCAGCCGTTAGCTGGTGTGCGGTGTGGCAAGTCCCTCCACGGTGTCCCCAGAGCATGGGGCACTCAGGCCGGGTTGGGGGGCTGCATCTGTGAGGTTGAGCGGCCGGCCGGGCCCCACAGAGAGCCTCCTCTCGGTGGGTGGAGATAGACAAGAAGCAGTGGGACAGAGGAATGACTTGCACAGATGTGTGAGGACAGGGTGACAAGGTAGAAAGTGACCCAGGGTGACGTGTTAGATCAGGCGACCGCAGATGCTCACCTCTAGGAAGTGATGCTGGGCTGTGTCGTCTGAAGGGTAGGAAGAGGCAGGAGGGTTTCAGCTCTTACGGGATGAAACGAACGTTCTCAGGGTGGGTGGCCGTGTAAGTCTGGCCAGGATGTGCTTTTCACGACCCCAGCACGTTTGGTGACTCCCAGAGCTGCGCTCCGAGCTGTGATGGCAACCTGGGTTGGGGACACAGTCAGATCCTAAGGCAGAGACAGGATCCACGCAGGCCCCGCAGAGCGCCAAGTGTGGTGAAGACCATGGCCCTGTGTATGCCGAGCTCCCGCCTGGGGGTGTAGGGTGTAGAGGGGCTGGTCCCGTGGTGCCTCTGTGCCACTCGCACCAGAGCCCTAGGTCGCCAGGGAAGGCAGGTGCTCGGCCTGGTCACACGCCCAGCCTGTGCCCCTGCACGCCTGTCCCCGGCCAAGCCGCACGTGGCAGGCAGGCCCTTCTCACCGCCGCGTCTCAGTGCTGCTGCATGAGCTCCTCCTGGCAAGTATCTAAATGTGAGTGTGGTGGGCGTGGCTCGATGCCGAGATGGCTCTGGGAAACCGGGTGTGATTCACGATGGTGGAAGTGGGTGGTCATCGGAAGCAAAGCCAGCAGGGGCACACGGCACCAAGCTGGTTGCTGGGACTGTGGTAGAGGAGTAGGGTTGTCCCATGGCTTCTGTGTAGCGATCAGGAAGAGCCGCCGTCCGGGTGGACCGAGCTCACGGAACGATGTGCGATGTTGCCCCAGGGGGGCCCTCCTTGGCAGGGCCCACACGCACTTGGCTTCCCCCTTGCCGGGCTGACATTGCTGAAGGAAGAAGACCCTCCCGTGGGGACCATCCTCCTCTGGGCATTTTCTGATGGGTGGGCGCCCCGGGGGACCCCGGGTCTGAGAGGAGCATCAAGGGCCAGCACGAGGTGAAGAAGGCCCGTGGGCAGATGTGCGGCCCACCACCCTCTGCATCCTCCTGCCTGAGGCCAGTCTGGCCCGGTGTTTGAGGAAACCATCGTGGGTTGATTGGGAGCCACGAAGGGACCATGGGCTGCACTCTGGGCCATGTTGGATGTGAGCACAGGCCCTCGCCGTTGCGTCCAGGTGGAGTCTCAGAGACAGCAGCACCCACCACGGAGGAGGAGCGCATGGGGGCCAGTGCGGCCGAGGGCACTGATGGTTTTGCCTCTCGTCTCACGCTGGCTCTGAGTTGGATGGCAGGGGACACCCGCCTCTCAAGGACCGGGCTGTGTGACCCAAGTGTGAACACAAGGAGACTCCACAGTGTTCATCTCATATGGGCCACACGTCCCCCGGCGGTCATCGGTCGGGATGGGTGAGAGCAGACCGTAAGCACCGGAATAGCCCCGCGGTGCCTGGGCTTCATGTGCCCAGCTTTGGGGACTGGCTGCCCTGTCCTCACTTGGGAATGCTGGAAGTCACAGCCTCTCTGTCTGGAATATTCCATCGAAGGGAAAAGGAAGCAGTGACTCACACACCTGCTCCAAAATCTTCTGCCCAAAAGTGGGCCTGTCAGCTCCACTCACAGGGCGCTGGCCGGACCGGCCGTGAGTCAGGGATCGCAGTCCCCCATGGCCCCGGGCAATGAGAAGCACAGTGCTTTGTGCCGCTGTGGGCCTAGCACCTGCCCTGGATGGAGAGCACAGACAGAGGGCAGCCACCAGGCAACGCCCCTGCTTTCCGGGATTCGATGGCCCAGCAGAGCCCCGTGTCTGTTGTGGCACTGAGTCCTTTTCAGGAGCGCTTTCTCACTGTTCCCTTAGTCAGGCTGAGCTGTGGGGCCCCTGGCCCCTGGCAGGTGGGACATGGGACACTTCCCGCCTTACACTGAATCATGGTGTTTCCCAGCCGGAGTGCAGCAGGTCACGTCTTCAGGGAGGCGATCCTGCAGTGTGACTGCCACAGACAGAGGGCGGACAGAGAGGTCAGGGCGGGGATTGTGCTCCTGTGTTTCACGTTGGAACCCTAAAAATGCCTGGCCCTTTGGCCAGCTTGTGTGTTAGGACTCTTTTTGTTGTAAATAACCACAAAGCTGACCTAAACCAGTGCAAGCCAAAAGGAACTTACTTATCGACAAGATGAGGAGCTGGTAGGCCCAGCTCCCGGAGCAGCTGGACTCGGGGGCTCCAATCGCATCCCCAGGAGGCGGTCCCCCCATCTGGTGTCTCCCCTTCTGTGGGCGCTCTGATGGGACCAACTCTCCTCCTGGTGGCAACGTGGCTGCAGCATCACCGAGCATCACAGCCTCTCCACATGGTAGCCAGGGAAAGGGAGAGCCCCCTCCTCCATGCCTCCCTTTAGTTCCCTGTGATGGGACCTTCTCGTCGCATGCAACAACACCATTGCCACCAAACCATCCTCGGGGGGGAGTGGCCTCCTCCGGGGATGGAGCAGTGCGGCAGGGGTCAGGCTGGTCATGGGCACCGAGGGCAGGAGGGGGCAGATCCCAACACGAAACCCCAAGGCTGACGGCAACAAGGGGACAGGCATGCGGGGGAACGCAAGGACCATGTGCTTGTTCATGGCCTCGTGTCCTGGGCAGGTCAGGAGAGTGCCGTTGGAAGCCGCACGGTGATTGGGGACTACATCCGGCCCCTCCCACTCCCTGGTGACAAGCCAGAGCCTCTGTCCGTCAAGCCTGCCTTTCTGTCGAGATCCGCCAGCCCAAGATGCAGATTTGAATCAGACGTGAGTTCTGGCTGGCGTGCATGCGGCTGGTGGGAACGTGAAGTTCCTCCTGCCTTTCCTCCTCCTCCCTCCTCCTCCCTCCCGCAACTTCCCATATCCAGTCTTTACCAACCCTCATGTCACCGCCTCCAGGCAGTCTTCCTGCATGTCTCGGCCTTGGAGCCCCAGGCACCTTCTGACTGTTGAGCGCTGTGGGCAGTATCCGTCTCTGTCCTGGGGCTGAGCCCCTGTGAGCAGATGACATGGTCACTGCCCATCTCTGTCTTCACAGACATGCGCCAGGGCCCAGCACACTTGCCTGGTCCGCCAGGCGAGTTCCACGCCGTGGGTCAGGGAAGGGCCACCTCAGGTCCACTTGTGGGGTGGGGAGATGCATTTTTATAAACATCCCCCCGTGTGACTGGGGGGCCCACGCTGAGGGAGCTGCCTCGTCTCGGGGCTGGCGTCTCACAGGAGGGCTGCCGTCTGGGGCAGGAAGCCTGGTGGGGCCAGAGGGGGTCCCCGTGTGCTCCCGGCACGAAGCGTTAACCAGAACACCGTCTGCGTCTCTGACAGATGGATAATGAACGGAATTCCAGTACCTCCAAGCAGAGATACTCGGGGAAGGTCCACTTGTGTGTCGCCCGCTACAGGTAAGTGTAAAACTCCACTCTGCCCCTGAGTGTCCGTGGGTGCAGGGGTGGGGGGCCAAGGAGGCTGTGGGTCTGGGAGCGCTCCCCCGGGGCCCTCGCCCACAGGCACCAGCTCCACCAGCCCAGCGTGGGCGGATGAGGAAGGTCTGTTGTTCATTCTGACGCGAAGAGTGTGACAGCCCGTTTCCCGGGACCTCCGGCAGCTATGAGGGAGCCCAGAGGGGGTGCGTTCTCTCTGGTGCCTGGTGACAGGAAGTGCGAGATCAGGGTGCTTGCAAGGTCGTGCTCACTGGGCGCTCTCGCGGCTTCTGGTGGCCCTGGGCGTCCCTTGGTGACGTGTGTGTCATGCAGCCTCTGCCTGTCTTCGCGTGGCCGGCACCCTGTGTGTCCCTGCTTCCTCTCCGTCTTGGTAAGGATGCTGGTCACCGGATCGGGGCCCACCTGACTCCACTGTGACCCCATCTTCACGTGATCACATCTGCCAAGATCCCGGACCTGGGGGCTGGGACGCGAGCACAGGTTTTGGAGGGACAGTTTAGCCCCAGCAGGCGGCAGGCTGAAACTCAAGGGGGATGCTCTTGTGCAGAGCTGCGGGTCCCTGGCCTCCTGGGGCCCTCGCTTCCATGCGGGTCGTGGTTCCCTAGCTCGTCTCTCACGGGGGGCCTGCAGTGTCCACGGTCAGCGAGAACGCATGTGCCACGGGGTCCGCACGACTCAAGGATGGGCGCAGAGCCGCCGGGTCCCCATCAGCTCTCGACCTGCTTCGACCGAAAGTGCGCCCGACTCCAGATTCTGCCGTTGGCACAGACACTTAGGAGTTAGATCCTAACAAGCAGCACAAAACGTTCGTCTCTGCTGTTCTTCCCGCTCGGCCAAGACCCGGGCTCTCTTCCTCGATGCCCCGCGTCTGCCTGCGGCCCGCAGCCACCACCCCCAGCAGAGCCTCCAGCGTCCGGCAGGCAGGACTGACCTGGGTTTTAGCCAAGCCAAGCACCTTCCACACTCTGTTTTCTCTAGCGAGAGGCATTTCTGACAGCTGTTATGCTGATGAGAGGATTATTTTCTGATTAGTGACCCATTCATTTTGCCAATGGAAACACACTCTGCTGCTCAGAAAACAGAAACGTTTGGTGTAGCCCCGCCCCGTGGGGCCGCAGCTTCTCCGTTAGGAAGCCTGTTGGTCCATACCTGGCAATTGAATTATTTGGCACCCCGCTCCGAATACTGGCCGCACCCCACACATCCCGCACACTGTCTGCAGGGACCCTAACCCCAGCACTGGGAGGAGCCACAGGGCCCCAGGACGGCAGGGCCTGCCCTGCATCACAGAGAAGGTGGGGGCACCCCCAGCTGGGATGCTGAGCTGAACCGAATTGGCTTGCAGTTTCCCAAACCGCATACCGCTGCCTCCCCAGCCGTGTGCCCTGGGCTCACGTTCCCTCTACTGAAGGGAAAGGCAGAAATCTGGGGGGGTTCCCGGGGCCCAAACACCAACATTATTCAGGCAGGCCCCTGGGAAGAGGTTTCCCCAAACTGAAAACAGGAGGAGCCCCAATCTCGATGCCACTTCCCACAGCGGCTGGTGCCCTCACCTCGCACCGATGGCCACCCGCGCATCCCCGCAGCTCCCGCCTGCTCCTCAGACCCCCGCCCAGAGCCCCCAGCCCTCTGTTCAGATGGAAGTCGCTCACATGGGACACAAGTCACCGTGTAAAGTGTACCGTGTCCCGGATGCTCGCCCAGCGTCACCAGCGCCTCGCCCCACGGCTGGGCCCACCCCCACTGCCTGCCCTGGAAGCCCCCAGGCTCTCTGTATCCACAGATCTCATGTTGTAGACCGTCCCTTGCACGTGGATGCCATGGCAGCACTGGGCCTTCCCTCTTTCTGTCTGCAGATTAGGGTGCACAGGGTGCTTTACCCTCACTACTTCAACAAGACACCCCAAACTGACCCTGGCCCTCCCTTCTCCCCATGCCAGCCCCTGCCTGTGGACCCGGCTCAGTGCGCGTGTCCTTCTCCACTCATCCTGACCTGCAGAGCCTTCACCCCCCGCCGGGCCCTCACTCTGTGTGTCCAGGCAAAGCCCAGTTTCCTCCCCTCCTGAGCCGCTCGCTGATCCAGCATCCTCATCCCCCCTTCTCCGCCAGCCCCTACGCACAGGGCACTCTGAGGGTCTCTGCAAAATGCAGACATGCTCAAGTCACACCCTACCTTCGCACTCCCGAAACCTCCCTGCTCTGGAGATCAAATCCACACCAAACGATGGGGACCCTGCCAATCCTCGTCCCTCGACACTCCTGCATTCGCCTCCCACCAGGCTGGCTCTCAGCTCCCTGCCTCAGGGCCTTTGGTCCCCTTTCCAAACTGTTTCCCCACTTCTTCCACCCCTGGGCTTTCACAGTGAGCACGCGTCTGGGTCTGCTCCTGGTGCAGAGGGCCCCGGGCCATTACTGACTTCTGGGACCCCTCAGGTGGTTGCACAGCATTCCTGGGCCCTGGGACCTAGATAGGGAGCCGCAGACCGACTCAGTGCCATGAAATCCACATAGGACAGGGACTGGGGGGCCCGGACTCTGGTTCCACACAACCTCCCCCCCCACTTAGGGAGCTGGTGACTTTGGGCGGGCGCCGTACCTCGCCCTGTGGTTAACTCTGCTTTCCTCGCTGAGCACATAAAACGCGTTCCTGACAGTGTCGGCGAGCCTCCCAGGGCTGCTGGCGTGGGAACCATCACGGCACCATGTTTATACGTTTATAGGATGTGGCTGTCATCTTCGACTACCGGGAACGCCGTTTTACTTTACTTATCAGGGCCTTTTCTGCTATTTAAAATTTTAAAGATCCAAAGTCGGAAAATCCGAAATTCACCTACCATGGATGTTCTTGACAAATTGGGCATGACCGTAAAATATATTCGTCCCAGTATTCTGGGGACTTGAGAGTGAGGGCGCCTTCATACCCTGAGGGGGAAGGGAGGGCACATGGTGCCTCCACGTTTGTGCAGGACTTTCTGGCTCTAGTCATCCGGACGTTAAGAATATCTGAGCCTTTGAGCAAACCCATCTGCTTCCTCAGGCCTTACCTTTGGGGAGAACGTGTGGCAGTGTGCCAAGCAGTGTTTAGGAGGATATTGCCGCAACGGTGATCCCATTAACCAAAGGTTAGAAGCAACATCGATGCCCAGCGTTGGGACACTGGTTAACGGATCGGGTTGGTCTGTCCAGTGAAGTAGGCCTCACCCATTAACAAGGACGCGAGGGAGTGTTTCCTGAGGCCAGGGAGGGTCACGCCCTTCTGGAAAGTGTGAAAAACAAGCAGATTACTCAAAAGCCGAGGGAATATGGCTCTCTCTCTGCTCAATAACACGTACAGGAGGGTTGTAGGGCAAGCCGTCGTTTCCGCTTATGGATCTGAGCATGTGTCGCTGCGGGGGACGCAGCAGGTGTCCTCGGGCATGCGGACCCCCCTGCACGCCCTCTCCTTCCCGGTCGGTGCGGGGGGGGGGAGGGGCGGGGGGTGCCGTCTCGGCCTCCACGCGGACCACCTGCTCCAGACTGTCCTTCCTTTCTCCAGCTACAACCCTTTCGATGGGCCCAATGAGAACCCTGAGGCCGAGCTGCCCCTCACGGCGGGGAAATACCTCTACATTTACGGGGACATGGACGAGGACGGCTTCTATGAAGGTCAGTTGGGGTGTGGGCCAGTGGGTGTGCTGGGGCTGGGCCACCCGCCTTGCTAGTCTGCCAGGGGCCCTGACAGCCGGGCCCAGCTCCTATGGCCCTCTACGGGAGGGTCTCCTCGCCCCGTGGCTGCTGCCCACACCATGGCCCAAAGGGGATCTCCTGTCTTTCCCATCTCACAGCCCCAGTGCCCTGGGCTCCCCCAGCTGACCCCTTCCCCAGCAGGACGGGTGGTGGCCTTGACAGGCTCAGGGCAATGCCACCGACCTCCCGCTCCTGCTGCTGTGTGGCCCACGTCCTGCTGGATCCCTCCCCCAGCTTGCGGCCGGGAAATGTGACTGCCTCCCTCTGGGATGCCTCGCCGTTGCCCCCCCCGCCCACCTGTTAGCCTGAGTACAGGCTGGGCTGGCCTGCACGAATGGAAGGGTCTTGGTCTCTTCCCGCAGTTGCCCTTGAGCAGGACGAGTTCTTGGGAAGCCAGCACGTTTCTCTGTTGTGGCCCCGTGGAGCTTTCTCGGGGCTGAGAGATGCTCTCACACCAGTGTTTGCTGGACCCGCGGTCTGGTGGCCGATCTGGTGGACGGCAGCTATACCGTGGGCAGGCCACCCCAGAAACTCTCCACGACAGGCAGCAACAGAGCCTGAGCTCACAGCACGCTCCCTGGTTTTCAGACCGGTGTAGAAACATGTGCCCACGGCGGCCACCAGAAAACCCCGGCTCGAAATCTCTGGAATATTCACACCGGGCATCGTGCCCACATTGGCTTTCTGAAGGCCTGATCACACGGGGCCGCAGAGCTCAGGGGTCCGCTGTCTGTGAGGCAGGGGGAAGCTTCCCTCCGGGTAGAATAGAGAGCGTGTGTGCCCACCCCTGGGCCGGCCTAAGGGACTTGCGGTGCAGGGTGGCTGGAACAGGGCCTGCTGTGCGGCGGGCTTGCTTATCCCCGTCGGTGTCGTGCTCACCCCCTCCCCTTGTGCGAGCGTGCTGGAGGCGAGCCGGGGTGGGCTCTCTCCAGACCCACGCCCTCCAGAGGATGGAGCACCAGGAGCAGAGTCCGCGTCCCTGTTCATTCCGGGAGGATCCAGGGCCCATTAAATGGTCACATGCCCTCCTCGAGGTCCGTCACACGTCCCCCGAGGCGGGGGCCCCAAGAATCAGCACCCCCAGCCTCCTGCCAGGTACTGGGGGGAATCCCTGTCCTGCTGGTGCCAGAAAATTGTCCGGGCCATGTCATCTTGGAGCTTCTTCCAAACCCATCTTGGTTTTCTGGGCCCTGCTGCTAGTAGGCTCTGAGCCCGGCTATAAAGAGAACATTTCACAAAATAAGAACAGGTTCTCCCTGCGGCTGCCTGTCGCCACAAGAGCTAATCGACGACATTTTCTGACACTCGACCTACATGTGGCATCACGCTGATAGTCTCTCTGTCACCACAGGTCGCATGCTGGGGACCTCATTAGGACGTACACGGTGCTTTGCAAGGGGGGGAAGGTCACCTTTTAGCTCCTGTTCATGGGATCACCCTGGAAAAGATAATAGGAAGATGGTTTTTGTTTTTGTTTTTGTTTTTTTAACCTCCAAAGCCCTCATGCCATGCATGTTTGTTGGTCTGTCTGAGACATTTACTGCATCAACATCAACACCGTGGTGCCAGCTCAGGATAAGCATGAAGGAGGAGGCTGTCCTGCCCGATGGACTCGGGGGTAGCAGGTGGCAAGGAGCAGGGTCCTGAGGAGGGGACATTGGGGCAGACTCCTGTAAGACCTATGGAATCCGCTGTGGTCCTCTTGCTCGACCGGATGGCCCCACTGAGGAGCCATACAGATGATGGGGTGGGACCTCGGGGCCCTAATGGGACGGTCGGGTGACCTCACTGCCCTTGTGCCGACAGGTGAGCTCCTGGACGGGCAGAGGGGTCTGGTGCCCTCCAACTTTGTGGATTTTGTCCAGGACAATGAGTCGCGCCTGGCCAGCACCCTGGGGACTGAACAGGACCAGAATCTCATCAACCACGCCAGCATCGGCTTGGAGGGGGAGAACATTCTGGACCTCCACGCCCCCACTCACATAGACACTGGCGTCACGGACAACGGTGCGGGGACGCTGGGCGTGAACATCGACGAGATCGGAGAAGACATCGTGCCTTACCCTAGAAAAATCACCCTCATCAAGCAACTCGCCCGAAGTGTCATTGTGGCCTGGGAGCCCCCGGCCATGCCGCCAGGCTGGGGGACCGTGAGCAGCTACAACGTGCTGGTGGACCAGGAGACCCGCGTGAGCCTCATGCTGGGGAGCAGAACCAAGGCCCTCATCGAGAAGCTCAACACGGCGGCCTGCACCTACCGCATCTCTGTGCAATGCATCACCAGCAGGGGCAGCTCGGATGAGCTCCAGTGCACGCTGCTGGTGGGCAAGGACGTGGTGGTGGCCCCGTCCCACCTCAGGGTGGACAACATCACCCAGATCTCTGCCCAGCTCTCCTGGCTGCCCACCAACAGCAACTACAGCCATGTCATCTTCCTCAACGAGGAGGAGCTTGACGTCGTCAAGGCCGCCAGGTACAAGTACCAGTTCCTCAACCTCAGGCCCAACATGGCGTACAAGGTGAAGGTCTTGGCCAAGCCCCACCAGATGCCGTGGCAGCTGCCCCTGGAGCAACGGGAGAAGAAGGAGGCCTTTGTGGAGTTCTCCACGTTGCCTGCAGGTGAGGCCCGTCCTCCCATGGGACCCCCAAGGGAGAGGGGAGGGCTGGGGTGAGGGAGCAGGCAGGGAAGACGGCACCTAGCCAGCACTGTTCTGGAAGGAGACGCAGCAATGTGTGTGTTCGAGGGAGAGAGAGAGAGATGGTGGGGGGGCGGGTTATGTGGATTTTGTTTAGGGACCATGTTTTTGAAGATGCTGCTTCTCACACTGGCATCGGCAAGAGGCCTGCCTGGAAAAGACAGGAGGCGGTGAGGCCACCCTCGGGGGTGCGAGAGGACGTCTGCCCCATGGGGTCCCTCCCACATGTGTGCTCGTGCAGTGGGACAGCAAGCCAAGTGTCTACCCTCCTGCAAAACCGTTCTTTCTCTCTCATCTGAGATCACACACGTGGCTGAATTTATGGAGAAGGTGTGAAATTCTGTTTTCGACGCTCTTCTGGGTTCTGGGCGTGTCTGCTACAGAAAATCGTAGGAAATCGTAAAGAGCAGGTCAGGTGCACAAGCCTGCCAGCTCTGCTCGTTTCCGGGTTCCCGGTACTGCCAGGGGGCAGTCCGCCCTCAGAAATTCCCATGGTGCTTGTCTTAGCTGTGGCGCCCCTTCCGAGCAGGCCCGCTTTGCCAGGTGGGGACTCAGACACCTAGGGGAAGAGCAGCCTTCTCAGAGCAAAGAAGGTAATTTTTGTAAGAATACTTGGGGGCATAACTGGTTTCCTCTAGAGCCTCTCTCCGTCCTGGGTTACTCACGAGATCCCCTGGACACACCTGTCTCAGCATCCTCTTTGGTGGACTTAGCCCTGTGATTAAGTAATCCGGCCCCGCCCAACCTCACTGGTCAATGGGTTTTATAAGCAATTTATGTCTTCTCCAGGAGCACTTGCACCTGCTGCCTCAAGTCTCCCATTGAACGCAGGATGGGCTTCTTGTTTCGTGATGGGTTCACTTCTATTTCATTGTGTTCTCCAGCATTTGCAAAACCCACCATCAACTAGCGTCTGACCTACAAAGCATCAAAGTCATGGGCAGTTGGGGCAGACGCTACCTTAAGGAGGAAGGGATGTCTGAGTAGGAAGGGATTTGTAAAGGGTCAGCGCACTTGTTTTCTGTGATGCTTTGCTTTCCTGACTGGCCATGGTGTCAACCGGGAATACTGGGAAAATGAAAACACCTCTTTGCCTTGATGCTTACTTTGCAGTCACGTGGTCAGTGCTGGGGGTGCGGGGGTCAAGAAACAAGAAACACCAGGCACCGGGCTGGGGGCAGGGCTCAGGGAGGTGAGGAACACAGGCACTGGGGCCACCAGGAGGGGCTTCTAGAGAAGCTCACAGTGAGATGGAGAGGATGGAGTCCAGATGTGAGCCCAGGGTGCGTCCCACAGGTGAGCTCCCCATCCCTGACATCCTGGCCCTTGCCTGACCCCCCAAACATGGCATAGAGCCGCTCCTCACGGCCCCAGGGGCTGGAAGCCTGAGACCGGGACACCACAGAGTCAGGTCTGGAGAAGACCCGCATCCTGGTTCATGGGCAGCATCTTCTCCCGTGTCTTCCCAGGGGAGAGGAGACGAGGGACACCTGTGGGGCTTCCTTTGTAAGGGCTGTGACGGCCCTCTGAGAGCTCCGAGGTCATGACATCAGCTCCTCCCGGAGGCTTTGCTTCCTGACACCATCACCAAGGGTTAGGGTTTCAGCATGAATTCTGGGGTGGGGGGACACAGTGGACTATGTTCTGACTGCGGTGAGTGCAGTGAATGGAGGGTCGGGGAGATCCTGCCCTGTGTGGGAGAAAATCGGTGCTCCTAGACCAGCCCATTCCTGAACTCATTGTCAGGTATGACTTAGACGAGCAGCCCCACATGACAGGCAGAAGAGCCGTCCCCATGCTGTCACTATCTCTGGGCCCACGCGGGGTCTGGCCTGGGGCTGGTGGAACAGCGGTTCTAAGTCTTCCTTCACCCGTAGAACCCTGTCCCTCAGCTGTGATTTCACTTTATGTAGAAGCGAGTGCTGAGGAAAATCCCAGAGTGGTTTCAGCTCTGGACCATTGCCCTTAAGACTAATGAGGCCTGATAGCATAATCAGTGTCCCTTGTTGGGGCTGATCAAAGTGCCAGAGCCAGGTGATCAGGGGAACACGGGGAACCCTGAAAGAGTTCATGGGGCTCCTGAACTCTTACATCAGCTCCAGGATGCAAAGCTAGCCCCCAGAAAACTGGTCTGGATAGAGTGAGGCACTCAGCCGGAAGGCTGGCACCATGCATTCCAGAGTCCCCCCTTTATGAGAAGCATCCCCCCCCCCCCAGGGAGACAGATCCTGGATCCTCAGCAAGCCGATACTAGAAACAGGACATCACGGGTGGGGTCACAAGGTCACAGAGCTTGTCCCAGGGACAGCTGTAGGCAGAGGGATGGGTGGTGTGTGCGCGTTAGGGTGATACTGGCTGTGTGAACTGTAGGGGCAGGGAATGTAGTGTTTTCAGTGGGAGCCACTGTGGTACCTCAGTTCTAAGTGTGGGGTTGTTTAAAGCTGGATTGAGAGGTAGATTTCAGATCAGAATTGATGATCTTTAGGGTTTGCAACACTGCACACACCATCTTCTGAAAAAGACTCTCAAAAGGACTTAGACAAACAAGGCATGTCATTTCCAGCTGGCAGCCTCAGGATCCTGTGGTTGCTGCAGAGGTCAGCCCTGCCCAGTGGAGGTGGCCAGACTTCCCCCCTCCAGCCTGGACTAAGCATTGCCCTGTACATCCCCCACCCTCCCAATGCCAGGTGTACTGGGTGCTTGAGTGAGGAGAGATGGGCTGGGATTTCTCCCGAGCTATACTCTCCCCCTGCCTGCTGGGGCTGGCTTGATATTTGTGGCCCCCAAGATCAAGGCCGATCACGACCAGAAGCCTGTGTGCAGAGGGCCCGGTGGCTGCGGGAAGGGCAAGCCACTTCCCAGATGGGACTCGAGAGACCTATTAATAGAATTCTTCAAATCGTCACACCCGTACTGGGTTTTGTCTTCTCAGGCTTTCCAGCTGTTGGGAATTGTCTATGGGTCTATTTTTTCTTTTTCTTTTTCTCAGTTTGCTTTGTATATTGTGAAGCTTTGTTACTAGGTGCATACACATTTAAAATGTTAGTTCTTCTTGATGAATTGGCCCCTTTCTCTTCATGAAATGCCCCTCTTTGTCTCTGGTATTACTTCTCCTCTTGAAGTCTGCTTTGTTTGATACTCATGCGACCACCAGCTTTATCCTGCTGAGTGTTTACATGTCATGTCTTTTTCTAAACTTTCAAGTTCTTTGTATCTTTATTTTTAGTATGCCTCCTATGAATAGTCTACAGTTGGGTCGTGGTGTTATAACAATATGACAATCTGTGCCTTTTAATTGGAATCTTTAGTTTCTTTACTTTTAGTACAATTACTGGTATGACTTGGTTTAAGTCTGCCATGTGCTCTTTGTTTTTCATTTGTCCTGTTTTTCTCTGTGTTTATCTTTCCCTGCCTTTTGGGGGGGAGCAGGGGGGTACAGTAAGTGTATTTTTCTATTCCATTTCCTCCTCTATTGACTTTTTTTTTTTGCTATAATTCTTTGTATTCTTGTTTTAGAGATTACTATAGGGAGTAACACATGCATATTTAACTTATTAAAACTTAGCTTACAGGGGTGTCTGGATGGCCCAGTGGGTTAAGCTTCTGCCTTTGGCTCAGGTCATGATCTCTTGGGATCAAGCCCTGTGTAGGGCTCTCTGCTCAGCAGAGAGTCTGCTTCTCCCTCTCCTTCCCACTCCTGCTCATTCTTACTGTCTCTGTCTCTCAAATAAATAAAATTTTTTAAAAGTTAGCTTACATTAATAACATAATGTATTTACAAGGAAAGAATAGTACCAGGTATAATTCCATTTATGTTTCATTTTTACTATTGTTTTTATATATTTTACTTCTACATATGTTGTAAACCCCTCAATACATTGTTATTATTTTGCTTCAATTGCCTTTGAACAATTTGACAAAAACAGCCTTTTATATTTCCCAATATATCTACAATTTCCACCAGTTGTATCCTTTTTTGTAGGTCTATATTTCCAGCTGGTATGATTTCCTTTCAGCTCTGAAGAACCTCCTTTAGCTTCTCTTTCAGTATTCTTTTGTTCATCTTAAAAAATAAAATCTCATCATTTCACTTTTATTTAAAAATATCTTTTCTCTGGGGTCACCTGGCTAGCTCAGTTGGAAGAGTATGCAACTCTTGATCTTGGGGTCATGAGTTTGAGCCCCATGTTGACTGTAGAGATTACTTAAATAAATAAAACTTAAAAAAATATTTTTTTCTCTGGATATAGAATTATAGGCTTTTTTTAAATTGCAGAACTGTGCAAATATCATTGCTTTTCTATTGGCTTTTCCTATTTGTGTAAAGAGTCAGCTCTCTTTCCTGTTGTCCCCTTCATTCTCTGGCTCCTTTCAAGATTTTTCTCTTTGTCTTTGATGGTTAGTAATTTGACTCTAATGTGCCTAGATTTACTTTTACTTCTACTTATCTTTTCTGAAATTTACTGATATTCCTGAAATTTACTGATATACCACTAAGGGTGGTAGTGGTGGTAGTTTTTCTTCAAATTTCAGACTTTATATCTCCACAGATTTTTTTTCTACTTTATCTTTCCCTTCTGAGAATCTGATTATAGCTAAGTCAGATTGCTTGCTGTTGTCATATAGATTTATGAACTCTATTTATTTTTTAAAATCATCTTCCTTATTATGTTTCAGTCAGGATAATTTATATTATTCTGTCTTCAAGTTTATTTATTCTTTCTTTTGCAGTGTCCAATCTGCTATAAAGAACATTAAATGAGAAAAAAAAAGAAAATGAAATGAAATTTTTCTTTTAGTCATTGTAGTTTTCAATTCTAGGATGTTCATTTGGTTCTTTTTAAGATTTACTTATCAAAAGATTCCCCAATAATGGGTCTGTGATTAAAGGAGCAAGACTGATACAAAGCGAAGGTCAAGCAAAGCTTTATTTCGCACCAAGCATCGAGAATCAAACTGACCGGTCAGGGCTGTCTCTTACAAAGAGGCGACCCCTCCCTGCCTTACAGACTAACTTTTATAGAGCAAAGGCCATGTGTTTGGTCCTGGCCACACAATGAGATTGTAACACACAGAGAAAGCTGTACAGTCATGCTAGGTCACACAGGGTGGGCATTTGAATTACAATTCACCCCATAGTAGCTATTTGAACTAGCCTATCACCTTGGTCATAATTGGCGCCCAAAAGGCGGGGTCCACACTCCTTGGTCGCTAGGGAGACAGTATGCACACTTTACTGATTGGATGTCTCCACCTGACCCGACTCATCCCTGCATTCGGGTTGTTATCTCCACCTGACCTGACCCACCCTTGTATTTGGGCTTTGTTACCTGGGAATGGTTTCCCAGACTTGCTTTTAAGTAAGTTCCCCTGGGGGAGGGGGGGCAGGGTCATTTTAAGTTTTACTGCATAAACAACAAAATGGCTTTTCAACTGAGGTGGGGCTGCTCTGGCTAAACAGGCCCTTACACTTATCACTCTTGGGATTCCCATCTCTTCATCTACCACATTTATCTTTGCTTATACATTTTTTTACTTACTTGTAATAATTATTTTAAAGTCTTTGCTAATTCCAACACCTGGGTCATCTATGGGCTTGCTTCTACTGACTATTTTTGCTCTTGATTATGTATCATATTTTCTCATTTCTTTCCATATCCGGTGACTTCCGTCGTGTACTGGACATTGTAGATTGTGCCCTGGAGAGGCTCTGGATTCTGTTCTCTTCCTCAGTAACAGCTGTAACAATACCTCTACAGAGTGTTGAAGTTTATTCTAGCACTTATATTACTTGTGACATATCTAAATCCTGTAGATGCTGCTTTCAGCTTTCTTTCGGTGAGTATATTTCATTTTTGCCTTTAGAATGTGGCCCTTAGTCCTGAGGTATGATCCCAATTTCTGTGATATGGACCTTCTGTGTCTCCAACAGCAAGCTCAAACTTCTCTAACCTAGAAGGACTTGAACTCCAAATTCTTCCTCGTCGCACCAGTCAGCTGCCAGAATCAGTACTGAATGCTACAGATTTCTGGCTATTTACTTTCCTTTTTTTAAAAAAATATTTTATTTATTTGACAGACAGAAATCACAAGTAGGCAGAGAGGCAGGCAGAGAGAGAGGGGGAAGCAGGCTCCCCGCTGAGCAGATTGCCCGATGAGGGGCTCGATCCCAGGACCCTGAGATCATGACAGAAGGCAGAGGCTTTAACCCACTGAGCCACCCCGGCACCCCTGTTTACTTTCCTTTGTGTTGTTTGTGTTCCTGCTGGCCCTGCACAGGCATGATTTAGGGGTCACCGAATAGTTTGAGGGGAATGGGCATGCAGAATTTATGGATCCTCTTGCCTTGGATCTTCACTCTCTGAGACCATTCTCCTCGGTTTCTAACATGTCTGCTGTCACCGAACGCCAACTTCTAACTCCACAATCCAGCAAGACCACCACTTTCTGGTTGGATTCCATCTCTCGTACAAGTGAGCCGGGCAGACTTCTAAGGGAGAATAAAGAGGAATTTGGTTAAGTGTAGGGTTTGCTATTGTATTCCCTCCTTTCAAGGTACAGATCACATGCTGTCCACTTTCTTTCTACCCTGTAGCATAGGTTGAATCACATAGGGCATACTCACGGGAGGCTTTATGAAATGGTTCGAGGTGCTGATTTACACCATGAAGCATGGCTCCTTTTCCCATTGCTGGGTGTTATTCATCAGCAAAGGAGAGTGGCCTGGCTCTAACAAGAACCACCGATTGCTTTCATGTCATGACGCTACCAGGTCAGGAGTGCAGTGTTGAGGAGATATGGGGAAATGGTGCCCCACAGTGTCTTCGAGAGCCCTGGCAGTGATATAGCTGAGTGGCTGAGGGCCTCCGTGATATTTCCCACGCTCTGCGGGGTGAATCCGCCACGGTGACCGATCACAGGGAAGGGAGATGGACAGCGCTCAGGTTGATGCAGTTAGTGCTTGGGAAAGAACAGTCCCCCTCAGAGACAGAGACCAGACTCATCAGCATGAAATCCCCTGAGTCTGATCAGACCCACCCAACTACCAATGGACATCAGAACAAGTGACTCTGACCAAAAGGATTGTGCCCTCCAGACAGACTGTCCCCTTCTGACATAGAGGGTGGAGATTTCAAGATCTTTTATGGGGGGTGAGGAGCCCAGTGCCTTTGGAGTCAAGTTGAAACAATTACCCTGAGCATGTAGGTGGCACATACTCTGAGCCCATGCACTGTTACGAGCACTGTACCCACACATCAGTTCCATTTAATCTCACGGCTTGATGGAGTTGGCCGTATTGATGATTTACTGTATGTTGGAAGCCGTGATGTCTCCAGAGCTGGCTTGTGATTGGCTCTGATGCAGATTTCCCTGACGGGCCGCTCTCTTCCAGTGGTGATTTGGGGACCCAGGTATGTCCACCTCCTGGTTTCACCATTTCTACTCTGTGGCTCCTGAGGTTGCCCCCAGGGATCAGCTCCTTCCCAGAGAACCAGAGGGAGAAGGACCTTGCAGGTTCACCTGGGGAGCCTTTGGTGGGCTCGCCTGGGCATGGCACCTGTTGCTTCTGCCCATGTTTCACCAGGAGTCGGCCACAGGGCCACATCTTACTGAAACAGAAGTCTGGAAACTGAGCACAGCTCTCTGAGCAGGAGTAAATAATAATCATGATGATGTTTTAGTTCCTAGCCATTGCTACCAACAGGTGCTGTATTATGTCTGTTTTATAGATAAACTAACTAAATAAAAGACCATCGTCCAAGGTCCCATGTCAGTAACTGGCAGATCTGGGACTTGAACCTGGGCAGGGAGGCTCTAGTGTCCACTTTCTTATCTCCATCCTATTCTGCCTCTGCCTTGTTTGCATTTTAGCATGATACAACTGGCCGTCTTGGTTGTAAGGCCAAGACCTGGTATCCTGCCTTAGCCAAATCAGGGCTGAGTGGGAGAGTGGCTGGGGGAATAGGGAAGGATGGGACACCGGCTCTTTGAGTCAGACTCTGAACACACCTTTCTTCGGCAATACATCACCTTTAAATTAACCATCCTGGTTGAATTTCACTTCTGAGCCAGGCTGTGCAGACGTCTTGAAGCCTTTTATCACAGCGTGTTACTAAGAGCGGACTCGTCTCTGCCTTTGCAGATGGGCTGCAGGGAAGTGTGGGCATGACTTGCTTTCAGCACCTTGAACCTTAACTTACGTGCAGAGTGGGGGCATGCTGGAACCCCAGGCCAGTGTGAGGATCCCATGATGGAAAGGACCCAGTGAGGAGAAGTTCGTGGCATGCAGATAATCCTCAGGGGACAGGCCCCCCCTGCCCCCGGAAGTACAAACTTTGGGGGAGCTGCTGCAAGGTCGTGCAGTCTGTGGGCCTTGGAGACGTCCTCCTGGCAGTTAGAAATATGTTCCTTTCCCAGTGAAATGCCACGTTCAAAAGGAGGATGTGGGGAAGTGTGTACAGACGTGGAGGAAAGGGTGGCGGGCAGCACGGGCCATCCTGCTGTCCCTGGGAGCCTCCAGCGTGACCGGGGCCACGGCCATGGCCTCGGCATGGCTTGGACTGGCTGTTCACGACACACAGCATATTCGACTGGCCACGGCACGACAGTCACTCACCTCTGTCCCCTCTCGGGGTGGGAAGGTGGGTGACATGCGGTCCACACCTATCTTCTCTCAAGTCCATGAGCAGAGGGAGGGAGGGAGGGGGAAGCAGCAAGGAGGGGAGAAAGGAGGGAGAGAGGGAGCTCTCTCCTCTGCGCAAGGCTGGGCTCTCCTTGGGCCAGTCCCATGGCGCCAGGTAATTACATCTATGCTGGCAGACTGGGAACAGGGCGCAGGTGGTCCCTGAGGGTGGATGGATGCTCAGGTGAGCCCCAGGGCTGTGGTGCATGCAGGGAACTGCCACCCTCCTGGTGCCCTGCCCTGCCCTCCCGTGTGGTGGTGTGGCGTGCCCTCTCGCCTCCCGCCTCCCACCTCCCCTCCTGGAGACTTGACCCAGAGCGCTTTCCAGGTGAGAGCAGTGAGCTTCACGGCCACTCACCCGCCAGAGGGGCCATGCCTTGACAGCGCTGTCTTCTGTGCCCCCAGGCCCTCCAGCGCCCCCACAAGATGTCACCGTCCATGCTGGGGCCACCCCCGCTACCATCCAGGTCTCCTGGAAGCCACCCGCCCTGACGACCTCCGGGCTGTCCAACGGGGCCAACGTGTCTGGCTACGGCGTGTATGCAAAAGGGCAGAGGGTGAGTTCTGGTTGGGGGTCGTGTGGCGACTGCCAGGGACTGAACCGCACCTGCTCCTGGAGGGTTGAGCACGAGGTGGGGGCGTGTCCCTCTCTCCTCCAGCAAGATCCACCAGTACGTCCTGAACAGCACCTGCAGCGGCCCCCCGGGGTCCCCACGGATGGCCCCCTTCTCTCCTATGCCTCCTCCTTCCCAGAATCCTCTCTGCCCAGCTCCCATAGACACTGCCTGACCTTCCGTGGGCAGTTCCTGTTCTTCTCCCCTCAGTGCTGATAACTCACCTCTGGGCCCCGCAAAATCAGGCCTCCCTCAGGGATGACAGGCTCACAAACTCCACCAGCTGTTGTTGAAAAGTTGATACTACCAGCCAGAGGGGCGGGGGGACATCTGCACATCCACGCACAGCCGGCCTGGCTCTCAGAGTGCCTGTGTCCTTAATGCCCTTATGGGCCCCAGCCTTGTCCCAGCACGTGGTACATACACAGGCTTGAGGAAGCTTCTGTCCATCTCCCACTCCCATCCTATTCTCCCAGAGGACCCAGGGCTGATGCATCAGATGCAGGGGCCTCTCTGAGCTCCTCCTGCCTGGTCCTCCAGAACTGCCACCCGCAGGGGCGTGCTCCCTCCGCTCCCCCTCCTTCCCCATGAATCCCCTGTGCTCCCCTCTCCCCCCAGGATTCCCTTGTGCCCCCTCCTCCCCAGGACTCCCCTGTGCTCCCCCTCTATGGGGAAGCCCACAGGCAGGCTATGCTCTCTGACAGCAGGAAGCCCATTTTGGCCTCTGCCTGGCCCCCCTCCCCTCATCCAACTGGCAGTTTATACCTGGTTTCTGATGCCTCTGAGGCCCCCGCACCTATATCTGGATTGGACCTGGACATGGAAGGAAAAGCTTGGTCCCCGTTGGGGCCCAAGAACCTCCACCAACTGCGAGGGGGTGAGGTCCATGGCATTCTCCAGCCCACGCCCCCTCTCAGAGGCGTTCCATGTCGGGCATATTGTTGAGCTGGGCATGGATCGGGCCCCAGCGCCTGGGCACGGGTGGCCGTCTGGGGGCTGGCCCCCGTCTGGCAGGGTGCAGGGAGAGGCGCTACGGGCAGGCGGGCCGCCTGTGATGGGCATTCTTTGTGCGCAGGTGGCTGAGGTCATCTCCCCCGTGGCAGACAGCATAGCTGTGGAGATCATGCGACTTCGGAGCCTGGAAGCCAAGGGCGTGACCGTGCGGACCCTCTCTGCCCAGGGCGAGTCCATGGACTCTGCCCCTGCTGCCATTCCCCCTGATCTCCTGGTGCCTCCGACCCCTCACCCGAGAACTGCTCCCACACCGAAGCCCTTAGCAAGTGCCGGAGCCCCTGATACCAAAGATGAACACCTGGGTCCCCACGTCACCATGGACGGGGCCTGGGAGCAGGGTGGGGCCCCGGCCCCGGCCCATGGGCACATGCTGGAGCCGCCCAGCCTGCAGGGTTCAGGCCCGGGGAGGCGGTCCCCTTCGCCCAGCCGGATCCTCCCGCAGCCACAGGGCACCCCGGTTTCCACGTCTGTCGCTAAGGCCATGGCCCGGGAAGCCGCGCAGAGAGTGGCCGAGAGCAGCAGGGTAAGGCCAGGCTTCTCCTTGCTGGTCCCACCACCCCTCACCCGTCGCCACCCTCCATCTGTGGAGGAGCAGCGCTGGCGCTCGGGGGCTGGCTGCCTGCGGGGGGCATGTCACACGGCCTCCGCGTCCCCATGGACTACTTTCTCAGCCAGATCCAGATAGAATCAAAATGTGTTTTCAGTACGTGAAATCCAGTGATTTTCTACCAGCCTGGCTTGGCTCGGACGCCAGGCTGTGAGAGCCCATGACCCAGGCTCTGGTCTGTAATGAGGGTCTGAAAGGTGCCTTCTGCAGTCGGCTTGGGGACCTTCTTCCTGAACGAGGTTCACGTCCTGGTTCTGTGTGCTTCAGAGCCGCAGCTGTGTGTGCATGCGCGTCTGTACGTCGTGTGCATGTGTGTACGTGTGTGTGTGTGTCTACACGTGTGCACGTGTGTGCGTGCATCTTCTGTGCTCCTACATGCATGCAGGTGGACATGCACACACACGTGCACATACAGACAGACGTGTGCATATGCACATATCCTGCGTGCAGAAGTGCACGTATAAGATTACACTCTCATGCCTGTTACCAGATCTGTCCGGGCTGCGGGGCTGGGAGCGTTTGGGTTGTGGTGGGGCCGGCTTCCTGAGAAGACGTCGGGTGAGACCTGGTGTCGTAGGAAACACCTGGGAAGTGGTGCCCTGTCCAGGCCCGGGAGAGTGGGGTCTGGAACTGGGCTGGATCGTGTACCCCTGTCCCCGCCCCAAGACAAAGCCCCGTCTCGTCCTCGGGCGTGTTGGCCTACCAGGGCGCCCAGCACATCTGCTGTGGCCTGCAGTCAGGGCTGCGGCCGAGGTGACAGTGGTGGTCAGCGTCCCGCTTGGCTCCGCCCACCAGCCGCAGTTCCCTCTAGGACAGGGAGCCCTGGGGCGCCCTCTCTGAGATGCAGACATCCGTGCTGATGCCTGGGGGGGTCCCATGGTCTGGGTCAGCCTGGCCCTGGGCTGGGGACCAGGTCGGGGGCCTCAGGAAGGGCGCAGAGCCTAAAGGTCGGAGCTGGGTGACCCAGGCCACATGCAGGGCACACCCAGGCCACATGGGGGGTGTGGGGGGAAGTGAGAGGTAGTGACAGCTGTCAGTCCTCCACAGGACCCAGGCTGTGTGTGAGCTCCCTCAGGTGGTTGGGTGTGGGCTGCAGATACTTAAAAAAAAACAACTCAGCACTCATTTGTGACCCCGGACCGGAAGAAGTGCTTCCAATACACACCTTTTTCGTGGGCCCACCCCCGCTGTGCTCTCATGAGTGGGAAGCCCGGCCCCGGATGGTGGCACTTGATGCTTTTGGTGAAGCTCTGTGGGCAGGAAGGGCCTGGCGGTGGGGGGCGGGGGGCAGATGTCCCTCTGCTCCTTGGGATGCAGCCACACCTCCCGCAGCCCTGATACCCCCAGGCAGGGTCCCCTAGAGCCAGCTGGAGCCAGGCCGGGGAACCCTCGCCCTCCATGCCAGCTCACCTTTTGGGAGGCAAGGAGAGAGAACAAACCTCTGAATGTCGTTCTTCAAGAACACATTGGTTGATCAGACCAATAGCCTATGGAGAACTTTCCACTGGTATCCCTTGGTTTCCTCCAGCAAAGACGGGAAGTGGTTCTGGTGAGGGACAGGGGACAGTGCACTGAGGCCAATGCTCGGCCAGTGGACACAGGTCCCTGCCTGTGATGGCTCCCAGAGGGCCTGGGGTGCTGGGTGAAGGGGAGGCCGAGCCTGGAAGACACAGGGACCTGGACGCCCCCTGCCGCCCACTAGCCCCTCCTGACCACTCCTTTCCTTCTCCTTCCAAGTTAGAGAAAAGGAGCATCTTCCTGGAGAGGGGTGGTGGGCGGTACACGAATTCCGACGAGGAGGACAGCTGTGAGTCCCCGGACATCAAGAGGAGAGGCGCATCGGTGGATGACTTTCTGAAAGGCTCGGAGCTCGGCAAGCAGGTGAGTGTGAGAGTGGGGTCCCCGCGGGCCTGCCCTGGCCTCAGCCAAAGCTCCCGAGACTGACCTCCTCCAGGGCAGTTCCAGAAGCCCATATGGGAGGCCCCCACCCTCCCCAACCACCCTGTGCTGGCGTCTGGTCACGGGGACGATCAGGTGAGTCAGGTAAACCTACAGGAGACCACCTGGCCAATTTGGGAGAAACCCACTGTTGGTTCACCTGCTTTCCTTAATCAGACCAGTGTTGTGGGGCACCTGGTATGTGCCAGACATCACGGGAGGGCCGGAAACATGAGGATCCACATCCTATGCCTACAGTACGAGCTGTCAGTGCTCCCCTCCCTGCCCAGGCCCCTATGCAGCAGCTGCGTCCCGCTTACCTTGTGGCTCCAGGCTCAGATCACGTGCACCCTAATGGAAGCACCCTGATTGTTTGGGCAAGAGACGGGAAGGCCTGGAGAGTCGGGCAGTGTGGGCACATCAGGGCACCCACAAGGCAGGGCAGCACTGTGGCCTCGGGGGTCTCGGACTCTCACACGCAGGGTCATGTCCTGGCCCCCCTGCCGCCCAGCTGTAGCTCTGCATGCAGGCTGCCCAACTCATCCAGCCAGCCGGCTCTTTGTCTGCAAGATTAAAATCGTTCTACTTGCACTCATTTGAACATAAGACACAGAATGCCCCCCTAATAATGACGAAGGTGATGAAGGCATTTCCCTACCCGTGATAGCGGGAAGCCTCAGGAGGATGGATGTCGCCAGGCTGATTCAGTTGTGCCTGGGCTCTGGCTTCTGGATCATCCATACTTTTGGCCTTCTTCTTGTGGCTACACAGTGGCTGCCATAGCTCCAGTAATCGCATCCTTATGTGACAGCTCCCCAAGAAGGAAGGAAGGGACGGATGAGAAAAAGTCTTGGGACTTTTTTGGGAGAAAAAGTCCTTTCCTGAAGCTCCATCAGACTGGCTGCTCCCTCTCACTGGGCAGACTGGGGCCATGTGCCCTGGACGTCTGGGGAAGACCACCTGAAACCAGCCTGGTCTTTGTGTATTTGAAGCCCTTCTTGGAATGTCTTCTTCTTTTTTTTTTTTTTTTAAAGACTTTATTTATTTATTTGAGAGAGAATGAGTGAGAGAGAGCATGAGAGAGGAGAAGGTCAGAGGGAGAAGCGGACTCCCCAAGGAGCTGGGGGCCCGATGCGGGACTCGATCCTGGAAGTCTGGGATCATGACCTGAGCCAAAGGCAGTCGCTCAACCACCTGAGCCACCCAGGCGCCCCTTGGAATGTCTTCTACTTGGCCTCCGAGTAAAAGAATTGCCGCTGGAACCGTGCCCTCCCCAAGGCCGCAGAAGCTGAGACTGAGAGTCCCCGGCCCCTTTTCCCCGCGAGGCATGCCGAGCCTCCTGCCTCCAGCAGGCCACCAACTTCACATGGACAGAAACGCTTGCATGTCTTCATCTGGGCTAGTAACTGAAAACTGGAGGGTTGTTTTTTTTTTTTAAGATTTTATTTATTTGAGAGTGAGAGAGCACAAGCAGGGGGAGTAGCAGAAGGAACAACAGAGAGAGAGAAGCAGGCTTCCTGCTGAGTAGGGAGCCTGACAAGGGGCTCAGTCCCAGGACCTGGGGAACATGACCTGAGTCGAAGGCAGACGCTTAATGACTGAGCGCCCCAGGCACCCCTGGAGTATTTTTAATAAATGTGCCCTGAGCTGCTATTAAATGCATTTGCCTCGTCGCCCACCTGGAAAATAAGACACCGTTCTTAATCAGCATCATCCAGCAAGGACAGAACGCGGTGGTCCTTCTGACCTGCTGGGCGTGCGGAGGGCTGCTGGCTGCATCACATATCTCGCTGCAAACACTTGAGCTGGTGAATGTGGGAGCAGCAGCCCCCTGGTGTTGCCGTGCGCAGCCAGGGCTGGCTGTGTCCGTGCGCACACGCACGTCACCGTCTCCATCGGGGTCAGCATGAGCCCAGCCCGCGCGGGGGGCCCGCCTCCTGCCTGGCCTGTCTCTTCTGTAGACAACACAGGGTGCGCGAGCCTGTTGGATGACATGGTATCTGCAAAAAGTGTAAATACCTGTGCGTGGTGCACGTGCACGCACTTTCCCACCCCACGGCTCTCTGTTGCACACGTGCAGTGTGCCTGAGCCCTGCTGCTTGGAGCCTGCCAGGGTCTCCGCCTGTCACCGCTGGCTCAGAGCCAGCCAACCTGGGCTGGCTATCCCCACCCTCCTGGCTCTCTGAGCTTGACAGGGTGGGGATGTCCGGGCCTTCCTCAGCACGCACACGCACACGCACACGCACTCATGCACATCATGAGCGGGGGGCTTGCGAGCCAGCGGAGCGAGGGGGGTCGAGGAAGGCCTGGGTGGCCCCCATGCTGCGGCCCCCACAGCGTCCCCCCTCGGCCCCCAGCCGCATTGCTGCCACGGAGACGAGTACCACACAGAGAGCAGCCGGGGCTCTGACCTCTCGGACATCATGGAGGAGGACGAGGAGGAACTCTGCTCCGAGATGCAGCTGGAGGACGGGGGCAGGAGGAGGCCCAGCGGTACCTCCCACAACGCCCTCAAGGTCAGTGGCCCCCGGTCCCCGGATCCCACCCCGCAGCCTGGTGCTGCCCTTCCCTGTTCCTCTGCTGGGGCTGTGAGCGGCTCCGGGAGGCCTCGCCCGGGTGTGCAGAGCCTGTGGGTTTAGGTCAGCTTCCTCCTTGTTGCGGAGTTTGTGTTGGGAAACTCCTCCAACCTCCCGGCCTGCCCTTGCCCCACAAGCCCAGGAGGAAGGCCTCAGGAGAGTCTGTTTGGGACCCTTGGGGTGCCCAGCTTAGTGCCAGGAACTGAGTGGGGAAGACCACCCTCCCCCACGGGCCCCAAGCTTTGATCTGGAGCTGCACTAGGGGCCCAGGATGGGCGTGGCCGGCAGGGGTTTGGGCAGATTCAATGTGGGGAAGAAGCTGGGGTGATCCATGAGCCGGGGGCATGGAAGCTAGAGGGGGTGGGGTGTGCCGGGCAACACGGGGTCCACATGCAGGCCCCTTTGCAGACGCCTCTCCCCAGAACCCCACATCCTCTGATGGGCTTAATGGGAGTCACCTTCATGGAACCGGAGCTTGAGGCCTCCAAAGACCCAAGCAGAAGAAGGCTTGCCTGCATTTGTGGGTCCACATGCTGCCCGTGTGCCCAGGCCTTCGCTCCCACCGAGGGAGCTCCCGCCTCTGCACCGGGCCCTGCGCCGGGCTGGCTGAGCTGTGTGGCTGACGTCCGCCAGCCTTTCCCACCCCAGGGGGAGACAGGCCAAGGGCTGGACGGCTGCTAGGACCCTTGTGGGCTTTGCACATGAAAAAGGCCATGAAGAGGAAAATTCCTCTGGGGTTACAGCACCCCACTGTGGAACTTCTCTAGCACACACAGGCGTGCGTTTTGATGGCGCAGAGAAGGCAGCATCCAGCTCTGGGTGCCAACTCGCTGGCAGGCACAGTCAGGACTGGCACAGACGGGACTCGGATGTCCTGGCAAAGAGCACCTGACAAGGTCTTGGAGATGCTTTGTCACCAAAGCACCTGCTGGAGTCCTGTGCAAATTCTGCCTTTTGGCAGCTCCTGCCACTCCTGGGGGCTCCTCCCCCGCCTCCTGCCAGCTCCCAATGCACCACTGGCCCTCTGGACTCACAGTAACCTTCCTTGAGGGACGCAGAGCCAAGGCCTCCCCCTGGTCTGGTCTGATGCCCACCCACCCCGGACTCCACGCTTTGCCTGCAGGTGCTCACAGATGGGCTGGGCAGAGCCTGGATCTGGTTTCCATGATGCTTCTCCTTCTGATGGAGAAAGCTCCTGGGAAGGCACTTCCTGCAAATAGTTTAGCAAAGAAGCAGAGTCGGCCTTCTCTCCCAGGCTGGAGGCCCAGAGAGCAGCAAGCTTGGTAGAAAAGCCAGGGCTGGGGGGCTGCCTGGGGGAGGCTGCCTGGGAGCTGACAGCCGGCAGAGTGATGCACGTGGCTTTGCCCACAGTGCTGTTTTTTTTTTTTTTTTTTTTTTTAATCAGAAGCTTTTATGGGCCGGTCTGGATGTCTGAGCTCTTTAGAAAGTCCGACAGTTTAAGAATCTGGTATCACTGGACTCAGCTTCTTGCTCACGACAATTCCATAGGGCTGAGCCAGCTGCCCCCACACCAGCCCTGGCCTGGGAGCCCCCAGATTGGACCCCTTCTTCAAGCTCACGAACACACGGGGTGTCAGGTTAGCAAAGTGGAGGGGTTGGGTCAGCGGCTGGCACTGAACTCCTGCCCCTGCGCCCCCAGCTCCCTAAACGCACCAGGGTTCCCAGCTGGCAGGAGCCCCACACAGGCACACAGCCTGGGGAGGAAGGGCCTTGTCTGGCAAGGAAATAGGGGTGCGCTCCCTGCCCACCCGGCATGAAGGATGGGCTCAGGGATGCCCCAGCGGAGAGAACCTGTGAAGCCACGGCCAGGGGGTGCACGGTGGCTAGGCGCCTCCGGGGAGGGCGCTGTGCTGGGCGGGCCCAGGAAGGTGGGACATGGCTCCCCGCGCGCCCTGGGCCAGGATCCGGAGAGGCAGGTCGTTTAGGTCCTCTGTAGACGCGGGCAGAGCTCGGCTGTGCACCGCGCACGGCTGGGAGCCAGAAGGCGCCCACCGGCCAAGGGCCAAGGCCCCGGCTGTCCAACGGGTGCAGCCCCGAGCAAAGCGCAGGGGGAGTCCGTGGTGGGCGGGGCCTCCGTGGTACCCGCCTCCGCCGCCCCGCCCCTCCCCAGCAGCCGTCTTCTGAGCTCCTGGGGCGCAGGCCTCCCAGGGCCTAGCGCCCCCTGCTGCCCGCTGTCCCCAGCAGCACCCCGCGGCCCGCCTCCCCTGGGCTCTGCGTGCCACCCGCTCCAGGCGAGACCGCGGCGCGCGCCTCCCCCTGCCCCGCGCCAGGCACCATCTGCTAACCTTGTGTTCTCATTTCAGAGCCCGGCCAGAGCATGCCTTTCGCCCCCAGAGTACACGCATGCTTGCTGCCCCTCATGGCCTCTGAGACTAATTCTGTCTGTTTTCTTTCCTCCCGCCATGTCACCTGGGTCCCACCCCGTCTTAACACACCACCCCTTTCAGGAGTGTTCTCAGAGTAGCGGCTCTGAGGGGGCCTTCCTGGAGCGGCCTGAGCACCCCCACCCGACCCAGCATAGTTCCAGGCTGTTCAGTATCCCCGAAGTAGCCGAGGAGGGAGAGCTCCTGGAGGTCTTGCACAAGCAGGGCTTAGGGTACTCGGCCAGGGCCCGGGCCCCACTGGCCTCCCAGCTCCCAGCCAAGCCCAGGGGCCCAGGGGGCGGCCCCCATGCCGAGGACTTCGCTCTGGAAGACAGAGGCTGCTGGTCCAGCCGCGCGGCCAGCAGGAGCCCGGACAGTGGTCTGGGCTGTGGGAGTGAGAAGGAGGAGCTACGTCTCAGCTTCAGGAGCTCGGCCAGGTGCAGCCTGGGCCCTGGGCACTGCCCCCCTAGGAGAAGCCTGAGGCCGCTGCTGGCCCGGCGGCGGACGCTGACCCGGCAGAGCAGCATCGAGGAGGACTTTGGGGAGCAAGTGGACCCCAGCGCCGTCCTCAGGAGCCATGATGCCCACCTGAGCCCAGAGAGATCCGCCCCCAGGAAGCATGGCCGGGAGGAGCCCCTGGGGCACCAGGGCCTGCAGGATGTCTGGAAGAAAAGCATAAACATGCCTGACAGTAGGGCCACTGCCCCAGAGTCACCTCCCCGGGTGACAGCAGGCCCTGTGGTGTGTGAAGTCAACTTCCTTCTCACATCTGCTTGCCAAACCAATCCACTTTCATTCTTTTCCCTGATTTTTTTTCTGTTGGTGTCCATCTCCGGAGAGCGGCTCTGCTGGCTGTCTTTCATTTCCATGCATTTTGATTTCAGTGCCATTGCTTCCCAATCGTTGACCATGCTGACGACCCCTTTCCTTTGCTTTAGAATACTGATCCCCACCCCACAGAATCAGCGATGATTATGGCTGCTTTAATTAAAGGACAACTGAATCTAAATTTTAATTAAGGGTTAGCTGAACTACGATGATCCAAAAGTTTGGCAACATGTGTTTTTTTCAAATGAACCCTCAGGGACTTTCACAACCACCACCCGCACCATCGAGGGTGTTTTCTGATTGTGGCCATGGGTTTGGATCTTCATCCATAACTGGAAAAAACAAACAAACAAACAAAAAAATGAATGAGGAACAATTATCAAAGGTCCATTTTTACATGTTGTTTCCAAAGTGGCTTTTGTTTTGTTTTGTTTTTCCTTCCCCTTTCTTTCCGGGGGAAGTTTTCAGAACGAGTTTTCCATCATCAGCTCTAGACGCATACCCCTGCCTTGTGTTCCAGGCTTGTTGGCAGGTTAAGAGTAGGGGGTCCATCCAAGGCATCATTCATCTCTATATTGTGTGCTCTTTCCAAAACATTTGCTCCTGTCATGCTGAACTTTTCCATGAAAATAGGTGAGCCGCCGCCAGGCGCGCCAGACCCAGGGTCTGAGCCTGCCCAGTCGTGTTCTTTGCATACAAGGGCACCAATCCGGAGCCCGCTGAGTCGCCCACCATCCATGGCCCACATCCTGTCCTCTACCTGTGACAAGCCGTCTAACTACTGGGCCTCCCCAACCACTGTTTGTTCCTTGTGCCCCCAAGAGCTTTCTGACTCCAGCTGCTTCCCAGTGAGCCGGAGGTTTCGCTACGATTCTCCGGTATGATTCTGACCTCTAGTGCAAATTAGAAGCAAACCTATCCAAAAAGGAGAACCATCCAAGGCAGCCCTGAAAATTCATTGGTGTCTTCGGATTAGGGCCAGGATGTTGCCATGAGTTTCAGAGCTGGGAACGCACAGAAACTTCTGTCCGAGTTTCCGGTAACCTCACACACAGCCATGTCCAGCCGGGGTGTTCGGAAGCGCAACTGACCCCCCACCCCCACCTCCCGTCCGTGAGCACTGCAGGGGCAGGCTGTCCTGAGACTAGCTGAGGGCTGGATGCGGTCCGAGGGGCCAGAGCTGGGACGAGCTGGGTTGGAGCCACTCTCACTCTGGTTCCAAGACCTTGGCTTCGGCGGCGGGAGCCGCCGAGAAGAGTGCCTTCCGAGGAGTCCCTTCTAGTCCCCGCTCCCCTCCGTGTGTCGAGAAACGGCTCTGGTGCGGCAGACGGGCGGGCTGGGGGGGGGGCAGCCTTTTCTCTGCTCCAGGTTATTCAGCTAACCTTTCAGTTAAAAGCTAAGTTTAGTTGCCTTTAGAGCTTCTGCTTCTGAGTTGATTTGATCTGGCTGACGTAATTCTTGTGCTCCCCAAGGCTGGCAGGACTTATGACTGTGCTGTTGTCGTGTCTTCAGATTTTAGGAAACCCGATGTCTGCAGGACGGGCGGACAGGGTGGATCACGTGGGCCGAAGGTTCTCCCACGGCAGTGCTGGTCCTCAGCGGTCCCGGCCGATGATGGTCCCATCCATCGGTTAGTGGGCCTGACACCTTGCTCTCTCTTCGGACCCCCGAGCACATGGCCGCTCCATCCGGGACAGGACGCGTTTGCAAACTCAGTAGGAGTAGCATTTCTAACCACGTGCAGAAAACTCTCTATTACTTATGGCAAAAAGAAGGCAGAAAGAGGCATAAGAGAAATGAAACCTATTTATAAGTATTCTCAAATACCATATTGGCTTTTAACGTCAGTCTTCTCCCTACCAATTTGTTTTCTTTCCTGGAGAAGCCAAACCACATGAGGCCTGGAGAGACTGCAGTGTGAGGCCTCTCACGTCCCAGCTTGTGCTCTCGTGAGAGGTTCGTGGCCAAAGATGCAGGAGCCGCAGCTCAACTCCAAATACCTAAATAAACCCGAGTAACGGAGAGTTCTCTGTGTGTGTAAAGCGCCCCGGCAACCGGGGCTCAAAGTGACAGGGAACCCCATGAGGCCTGATGTGGCCTCCAGAGCGCGGGCCGTCCTCGTCCACGTGCTCCCCTCCTCACTCGGGAGCCCTCCTCCGGCCCCCGGAGCCCATTCCCTTCATTCCTTTTTGGGATTGAGCCACTCGTGCTGAAAGCTGTCATTTTAGTCCCCATAGCTGATCCCACGGGGAAGGGGGTGGAGGTTGGAGGTCCGAAGGGGCAGCTTCAACTGTTCGTTCCACTGGAATGAATCGTGGCAAAAACGATTCCAAAAAGTATTTGCACAAGATAATGGAACTTGGGAAATCAGCCCAGAGAAACTGGCGTTTTGTGGAAGTGCACGTGCATGTGAACCCAGGCAGGGAGGGGGCGGGCGCAGCGGAGCCTGACCCAGGCCGGAGAGACAGCTCAGGGGCCTCCGGACACTGGCCCACAGCTGACATCACTGAACAGGACAGACGGACGTGATGACGCAAAACAGATCCTCTAAAATACTTTCCTTCTTCCAGACTTTTCTTCCCTTTTGAGTCCAAACAACAGGGGAAAATTTTTCTCTTCCACCTCTATGGTTTTAGAATGTTTTTACTGATTAGTAAAAATGTCACAGAATACTCAAGACCCTTAAAAAAAAAGTTTTTTCAGTTTGCTGAGAAAATGACAACGCAGCACAGTCCCACTGGTGACGCCAGTCCTGCCCGTTCCCCATCAGTGGGCGGGCTTACATCACACAGCCTGGGTACATCACACACAGAGCTTACATCACACAGCTCTGAACCCGGTACCGCGGTGCCCCCACGTTCAACGTGATCTGTGTGTCACCCCCTGTGACAGTGACCAAGCCTGACGGGGTGATCCTGGTGTAGCAGATGCACGGCTCGTGGGGGACTGGCCGTCTTCAGAAGTGAGGTGGAGCGGGGCTGGTGTGTGGGCCACGAGTCAGTCCTCTCTGCTGGGGAAGTGGGTTTCTGGGGCTTCACTGGACTGTCGCTGTCATGCGGCGAGACCACGGCCTGGCGCATGGTGGGAACTGTGGCTGTGCTCACCCGGGAGCGTTGGAGGCAAGGGGCTGGGGCTCTGCAGAGGCTCCGTCCCTGGGCTCCTGGGAATGGCTGCGGGAGGGACTGCAAATGGCCCGGTGGGTGTGAGGCAAAGAGGAGACAATGGGCGCCTTCTGGTCCTCCCTGCTGACCCCAACCTCGAGTCTCTGATGGCCCTTTGATTGGGCATGTCTTACCATAAAGAAATAGAAAGTTTGCACGTGTGTTTTCATCTTAGTGAAACACTAGCTAAATTAGCAGAAAGAGATTAATGCTAACATTTTAACCAAAATAAAAAAAAAAAAGGCTCTTAATGTAACAAAAAAAGTGCCAAATAAATCCGTGATGGATTTGGTTTAATTGGACCCGACTTCTTATCATATAGTGATGCAAGAAAGCACTTACAAACATGATTAATATCAAAGGCTTTGATTCATATACAGAAGCACCTGAGTGTCAAAGGACAGAAGTGAAGCGTGCTCAGAGTTGCCCAGTGACCCCTGGGAATGGCCAGGGGTGTGCCAGCAGACTTTGTGCCCCTCGTTCCGATTTAGTTCCATTTTTCTTGTGCAAATATCAATGATTGTTTTAGGAACCTGCTCCATTCCAGAAGCATTCCTCTTTTTTTTTTTCCCCAGAGGAACCTAATTCTGTAGACCATATACTTCCTAAATATATTTTTATTTATCATTATTTGAGAGAAGGAGAGAGAGAGTCAGTGCATGAGCAGGAGGGGCAGAGGGAGAGGCAGAGAGAATCTTAAGCAGGCTCCATGCGCAGCACATAGCCCAGCGCGGTCTCAAGCTCATGACCCTGAGGTCACGGTTGGCGCTAAAATCGAGAGTCAGATACTTAACCAACTGAACCACTCAGGCGCCCCCCGAATATATTTTTAAGAAGCAATGCATCACGATTGAATAAAAGTACCGTACCTTTTCATATTCTCTGGGTGTCCTAATTAAGGAAACAGTGATTTAAAAAGACTTAAAAAGAAAAAAAGTATGTGGGCCCAGATGTAGTGAATTCTGGACCCTACAGTCAGCAAGAGGAGGGCCTCCCGATGCTGATCCATGACTCGCAGGAGGAAGGAGCTGGGTACCGTTTCTCACTGGATCGTGGCTGGTCTTTGCTCCACTCGGGAGGATCCCATTCTGACCAGGGGGCTGTGACCTCCCCAGAGGTCCCTTCGGCTCAGGTCATGATCCCAGAGTCCTGGGATTGAGCCCCGAATCCCGCTCCCTGCTCAGCGGGGAGCCTGCTTCTCCCTCTGCCGCTCCCCCTGCTTGTGCTCTCTCTGACAAATAAATAAAATCTTAAAAAAAAAAAAACCCAAAAAACAATTTTTAGAAGTCGGATGGCGGGTGGAGTTTTGTGAAGAATGCATTTGTCGCCACTGAAGTATTGCGGCTAAGTGAGCACCCCAAACTTCCACTCACGTGCGAATGCCTTTCGGTGACCGGGGTGGGGGGCCGTCCCGCCGGTTCCGCTCCGCAGCGGATGGCCTGTCCCGCGCTGGGTTTCCTGACCGCTGCTGCTTTTCCCGCCCATCCGTGTTGATCTGGTCGCACCCGGAGATGTACAGGCAGAAGTTCCAGTGCTGCCATCGGGCCATCTTCTAAACCGCGTTTCCTACAACAGCACAGGTCTCTAAGTCCGGGAGTCACCTAGCCCTCTGCCTTTGTCCCCCCCCCCCCCCCCCCCGCTCCCAGATGAGTACAGCGAGCGGGACCGCCTTTCTCCAGACTTCTACGAAGAGTCGGAGACCGACCCAGGTGCCGAAGAGCTCCCAGCCCGGATCTTTGTGGCGCTTTTTGACTATGACCCCCTCACCATGTCCCCGAATCCAGATGCTGCTGAAGAAGAGCTTCCCTTTAAGGAAGGACAGATCATCAAGGTGGGCGCCGTGCGGGGTGGGGGGCAGGGAAGGATGGTGCGGTCACTGTGCTGTAGCCCGAGCTCATCCCTAGGGCGTGCCTGTTCTGTCGCGTCAGACAGCCGTCGGACCAGCAGAGAGAAGGCTTGTGCGTCAGAAGCAGGGACCCCGGAGAGAGCCTGGTGCTCGGCCCTCCAGAGGAAGCCCGTGGCTAAGGACGGGAGCACCGCTAGTGGGAGACTCAAAGTTCTCTCCGTGGGGTGGGGTTTCCTCACACAAGCAAAGTGGAGCCGAGCCGCGACCTGTGCCCCCCCACCCCGGTGATGGGACCAGCGGGTTGTCCAGACCCTGGGGCAGAAGCCGGTTCTCTGGTGTGGCTGCAGGTCTGCAGGGCACATGTCGGTGACGACAGGCTCTTCCCGCACATTCTGACAACGCGCGGGAGACCCAGCAATCACCCTGCCTCGGCCTCTCGCCCCGGCTCCAGGTCTACGGTGACAAAGACGCAGACGGCTTCTACCGCGGGGAGACCTGTGCCCGGCTCGGCCTCATCCCTTGTAACATGGTCTCAGAAATCCAAGCCGACGACGAGGAGATGATGGACCAGCTTCTGAGACAAGGCTTCCTGCCTCTGAACACGCCTGTGGAGAAAATAGGTAAGAGACCACCCCTGGGTCACCCCTGCCCCTGCTGGCGGGGCCACTCCGGCCTCCCCTGGCCACGCCACCAGCCGGGAGCAGGAGGTAGTGTGGACAGGGTCCAGTCTGTGCCATTGCAAGGGAATCTGAAAATGAACCCGCACTGCAAACTGGGTTATAATAGTCTTGCCTGCTTTGGGGACATTTACACACCCAAATGTTTACGAAAACTCAGATGATTTTGTAATGAAAGAGGAAGTGCAGCCTTGCTCACGAAAGGTCTGTCCCACCAGAAAATAGACTGCTTGCTTTCTGGCTGTTTCTGCATGTTGTGTCCCCTAAAATGTGTGCATTTATAACGTGACCCCCACGGTGCTGGTGTCAGGAAGCGAAGCCTCTGGGAGGAGCTGACATCGTGACCGCGGAGCTCTCCGAGGGGCGTCAGGGCCCTTGCAAAGGAGGCCCCACGGGCATCCCTCGCCCCCCTCTACCCTGCAAGGACAGGTGGAAAGACACCACCCATGAACCAGGATGTGGATCCTCCCCAGACCCGAATCTGCGGCTTCCGGGTCTCAGACTTCCAGCCCCCGGGGCCGTGAGGAGCAGCTGTGCACCGTGTTCGGGCGGCAGGCACGGACCAGGACATCGGGGTCAGGGGGCTCACTGTGGGATGCGCCCTGGGCTCACACCTGGACCCCATCCTCTCCGTGGGGGATGGGCCGAGAGCATCCGCCCGTCCCCAGTGCGGGTCACAGGGTGAGGAGGTCACCCCATGCTTTCCATTCGGGTGGACGTTCCTCATCCAAAAGGCAGAAAAGACTGTCCCCCGTCGTGTGGACGGAGGACACCTTCCTCCGTTTACGTTGACCCAGTTTGCAGCAGCAGTGAGTACACAGAGGAATTATTTCCAGCGAATTTAAGCAGCGTTACAGTTCGATCTCTAATTTTGCGCACATGTGGGGAATATCTACGTATTTCAGAGGCCTTTGCTTTCTCTACAAAGCTGGAAACAGGAAGATCTGCTTTATGTCATTCATGTTTTAGGTTTTAATACTTCAAAACATTAGGTTAACATTGCAAATCAGATTTCAGAGACAAAATTCAGTGGCTCAAAGACTATGCATAATTTTAAGGGTAATCACAAACTCAAGCAGAATGTTTCGACTCTTTGGTATGAATGAACTCCCAGTCTGAAGTCAGAGCCCACGTCTGAGAGCAGAGGCTTCTGGGAATATTCCGCCCAGATCAAGTCCACAAGCCTGAAGCTCTCTGAGCCCGATACCCCCCGACTCCCCGTCCGACGCCACTGGGTCTGACTCTGCTCCCCGCAGACCCAGTGAGCCCACCAGGGCTCCGCTAGAAAGCAGTAGCTTGACTCAAGTTACCAAGTAGGTTGATTGTCTGTTTTGTTGTTTTTTTCTAAATGTGACTTTTGAGGGAACTGGACTGAGACACCACGGGCCTTTCTAGCACTAGGAAGTGTCGCTGTCACCGCCGGTGAGCCCGTGCCCCCCGCGGCTGGGGCAGGACCCGATGTCCGCCTCGCAGCCGTCTTCCGACACCACGTGTGGTGAGACAGGAGGAAACGGGGTACGCGCCGGAAAAGAAGACCAACCTTTTTCCGGTCACAGGTGACATGAAAATCTACTTAGAAAATCTCAGAGGATCTAGAACAGAAGTTCCTAGAACCAAGGAGGGAGCTTAGCAAGGTCAATGGGTACAAAAGCAATTGTTTTTCCAAATGTTAGCGTGAAAAATTTGGACTTGACGTTTAAGACATAATGTTATTTACGATGCTGTAACAAAGACATGAGAAGGGAGGGGTTGAATGCAGGCGGGCTCTGTGAGGGAGGCCACCAAGGCTGAGGACGGAAATCCGAGGATTCCCCGAGAAAACAGACGTCATGTTCTGCACTTTAGGCAGTGAAGATGTCCAGCATCCCCAAACTGACGGACGCACCCATAGGCCTCATCCGTGCGGACAGGACGCGCACCCCCTCCCCCCTGCCCCAGTCCATGCCTGTGCAGACGGGACCTGCCCCCCGGGTCCATGCCTGTGCAGGGATCCATGTAGAATCCGTGCACTAAATCAAACGTGTGTGAAAAGGCAAAGGGACTGCAGTTGCCCGAGTGATTTTTTGAAAGTGCAGTGGAGGACACCATGGTGGAAGCAGGTTTTACCACCGGACACACAGAGGAGCTGATGGAGACCCGGTGGTGTGGGCGGCCCAGGGCATCGCCGTCCGTGCAACAGGGCAAATCCCGAAACGGACCGACGCCTGCAGTGTCCACAGAGTTTCAACCCAGGTAGGGGGGCTCTATGGGGAAAGGACTGTCTTTTCTATCATGGGTGCTGGAATTGGGTAGAGAAAAATGAAGCTTGGGCCGCAGCCCTGCCAGACTCACAAAATGAACTCAAAATCGAACAGTCTTAAGTATAAAAACTAAGACCGTGAAACTTCTAGGAGAGGAGCTTCGTGGTGATGAAGCCGTGATGTCTCTGACGTGACACTGAAACCAGGACACAGAAAAGCAAGAGACAGACGTCAGGCTCTTGAGCATCGAGTAGTTTTTAAACTGGAGAAACACAGCACGAAGAGGAGGAAGGGCGAGGCTCCGGGACGGCTGCGAGTGTCCGCGGGTGACCCGGCCGAGGGGGACCCGGACTGGGGCATCCTGCACTCGACTGCTCCACGACAGGAAAGCCCACGACCAGTGCCGGCGCGGCCAGAGACCCAAGAACTCCTTTATCACCGAGGACTCGTGGATGGCGGACGAG
The DNA here is from genome assembly GCA_004024625.1 of Mellivora capensis. Classification (NCBI taxonomy): domain Eukaryota; kingdom Metazoa; phylum Chordata; class Mammalia; order Carnivora; family Mustelidae; genus Mellivora; species Mellivora capensis. The sequence continues at coordinate 13,649 of PISX010007596.1, read as the reverse complement.
CAGGCGGAGAGATGCCTAACGGGACCCGTGGTGTGCGGAGAAGCGCCATGAGAAGCTCCGACGCCCCCGCCGGGGTGGCCGCAGCAAGCATGGGTCCGGGTGCGGAACCGGAGCCGCGTCCGCTGGAGGCGACCCCGTGGGGCGGGACTGCTCTGTCCGACAGGCGGCGGGTCCATGGACAGCTGGTCGCACGGTACAGGCCGGCCGCCCCCTCCTGCGTCCTTGCCCAGAGGAATGGAGCTTCCGTGCGTGCCCACAGCGGCTGGCGCGCTCACAGCGCCTTCACCGCGCGCCGCTGGGACGGGGAAACTTGGGCGTCTTGCCCCCGGGGAGCGGGTCGAGTCGCTGCCTCGTCCACAAGGGGGGATGCCCCTCACCGGTGAAGGCGGCACCGCGGACACACGTCCCACAAGGGGCTGTGATCTGTGATCCACAGGGTCCCTGCTTTGTCTCAGCCTCACTGTCGGACGGAGGCATCAGGGAAGGGAAGCGTCCTCGCTGCGGGGGGCGGGGTGGGGCAGAGCAAACCCAGGAGAACACGCAGCTCAGGGCGACCGGCCGCACAGCCCGGGCTTCGCGGGGCCTGGAGAGGGCGGCGGTCCGGTCCCGCTGGCCCCGTGGGCCCTGCCGCCCTGGGGACGAGGGAGCAGGGGCGGCACTCCTTGTGGAGTAACCGTGACGGCTTTCTCCTCCTCGCGATGTCAACAGAGAGAAGCAGAAGCAGCAGCAGGCACCCAGGGCCGACGCGGAGGGTGGTGGCGCTATACGACTACGACCCGAGAGAGAGCTCGCCCAACATCGACGTGGAGGTACGTGCCCCACGTCGCTTCCCCGCGGCTCACAGCCGGTCCCTGGGCCTCTCCTCACACAGCAGCCTGGGGGCCGTGGGACGTGGCCTCCTCGCTTCTCTGGAAGGGTCTGTGTGTGCAGTAAATGGCGTGAGGGGGCTGGGCCGGAGGAGACAGGGAAGGGACACAGCGGCTGACCAGCCTTGTCGCTGCAGCAGCCCAGGGTCCCGTGCGGGAGGCCGTGGGAGGAGCCGTCCTCAGCCACGGGTGACGGTCCGGAGCGTCTTCTGGAACAGAATTAACATCTGCGGCGTGGGGGCCCGGAGCGAGAGCAGAGCTGTAAGCGCCTCGCCCAAGCCAAGGGACAGGCCCCGTGTCCTCCACACACGTGGCCTGGGCCGGCGTGGCCCTCGGCGCCCTGGGAGGCGGAAGGGACCCCTCCCAGATCGGACAGGCTAGGTGCTCAGCCTGTGCCCCTGCTTTCTCAGACGACAAGCGGTGTCCACATCTGTCACCCCTGGTTTCTCTTGTGCCCCACGTGCTCCCGCCTCGTGGTTCAGATTCAGAGCAGGCTCTGCAACCATTGCTACGCGGACCCGATGCATGAGGGACGCCTGGTGGCCTGAGAGGTCATCTCCCCTCCCTCGTGCTCACATTCAGAGATAAGCCGGCACGTCGCAGACACTTTGTAGACAGAGAATAATTGAGTAAAGGCTTTTTGCGCTCAGTGAAGGGATATTTATATGGCGGTCCTTATGCTGCAGAGGACCCTTCCCTGAGCTTCTGGCTTTTTCAAGTTAACTCTTTGAGTTGTTTTATTTTTTTTAAAGATTTTTTTTGAGAGAGAAGAGAGAGAGCACGGGCCGGGTGAGGGGCAGAGAGGGAAGCAGGCTCCCCACAGAGCAGGGAGCCCGATGCAGGGCTCGATCCCACGACCCCGGGATCATGACCTGAGCCGAAGGCAGCCGCTCAACCGCCTGAGTCCCCAGGCGTCCCCACTTTGCTCAGTTTTAAACAAGAACTGTGGTGGCGGGGGGACGTAGCGCTGTCGTGAGCTCTGGCCGGAGATGACGCGCGCGTGGCTGGGAGGTGGCCGTAGCCTGAGCTGCTCCTCCCCCGTGTCCCTGGGGCGCGTGCACAGAAGCACCGGCCAGCTTCCTACCGTTCCCCGGGTGAGCGGAAGAGCAGGTCAACCCCAGAATGATGAGAAAAAAGAAATCCTTAGAGCAGTCGTGAGGACCTTTTTAAAGAAAACCAGCTGCTCCATACGGAAGGTGTCGCTAGCCTGGCGCTCTGTCCCCGCAGGCAGAGCTCACGTTTTGCACCGGAGACATCATTACAGTTTTCGGGGAGATCGATGAAGACGGATTTTATTACGTAAGTGTGTGAAACCTCGGGACGCTGCATCTTGCTCCTTCTGTGTGTCTGCTTCTGCGTGTGTGTTCCTGCCCCTGACATGAGGTACGAGCTTCCGATGTCGTTCAGGAACCCCCGTCTCCGGGGCTCGTCTGGCGCAGGAAGGGGGGCTGGGAGCGTCCCCGGCCTCCTTCTCCGAGGGGGGCACGTCCGTGTCCACAAGCTGCGGACGAAGGGCACGTACTCACATTCTTCCGCCTAGACGTGCCCCAGCTGAACCCTCTGGTTATTTATAAGGTGTACGTTTGGGGGCAGGAGGAGGGAATACAAATAGGCCACGTCGTTACTGAAACCTCACCAGCAGAGCGTGCAAGTCCGCCCTGACCTTCCTCCCGGCTGTCGGCCGTTGGCAGCCGGGACCAGGCTGTGGGCAAGGGCTCCTGGCTCAAGGCCCGGGGGGCGGGGGGCAGCCTCCTTCCTTTATGCCGCCGGCATTTCCTGAGGAAAAGAGAGAAAGATGCTGACGCGCTCGTCTTCGTGCTTCATGTCACCCCCAGGCCCAATCACATGGGGCCGCCAAGGAGCTGGCTGGCTGGCCGAGGGGGTGCCCGCTGCAGGGGGCTTGGGGACGGGGTCCCCATCTTGCACCAGGGGCCCCACCTTCCCCATTACCCCCGTCTTCTTCAGTTAGAACAGCTGGGAAACCATCCAGTCCTGCTAAGGCAGGTTTTTCTTCGAGTCAGATGAGTTCACAGCCTCGGGCATGCGGGGAATCCAAGTTTGGGATTATGGCAGGTCCGTGTTCAGAGGGGCTGCGCTGTCCCCCGTTTCCTTCCAGGTGAGAGTAGGGGTCTATGAGTGACCAGACGTCAGGCTTTCTGTCCTGTCAACGCTTCGAGGGGGCGGGTGAGGGAGGTGGGAGCCCCCTGAGGCTGAGACACAGGCTCGGGCTGGTCTAGGTGACAGAGGGAGGGGGATGGAAGCCACCTCAGGAGCTCCCAGAGCGCGGGTCGTCAGTGGGGGTGAGGGCGCCATCCAAGATGCCCAGATTCAAGGCGATGGGTGCCCTTGGGAACACGGGCACGAGTGAGAGAAGGATGTGCTTTGGAAAATACTGAGCTTGAGCCTGGGAACAGGACCGGCGAGCTTCTCCACGATGGGGTGGGATCCGTGCGTTGATTCTGGAAGATTCTGATGACCACGTCAGACATAGCAGCATGTGGTGGGGGGGGACAGCCGTGAGGTAGTCAGCGCACTTCTGACGTGGCGTTAGCAAGACGGCGTGGAAAGCCCCGAAGAACCAGAGGGGGAGAGTAAACCTGCAGGCGGGTCTGCCCCCCGAGCCGCTGGGGGAGCCCGGAGCGCGCGTTGGTCCGCATGTGTGCGTGCACGGGACGGTCCCGGGCTGCGTGCCCACGGGCCCTGTGAGCTGAACGTGGCGCCACTGGGGCTTTGAGGCTGAGGCTGGGCGTTTTCCCACCACACGGTCCCCAGCCCCAAGCCCACAAGGCCATATGGCACTCCCCCAAAGGTGCCAGAGGAGGGTCTGCCTGATGTCTGGGCCCACGGACGTTGGTGTGTCTGCTTGTGGATGTGATTCTTGACCTTGGATGTGGGAGAAATCCCCAGGACACGTGCGGTGGTGACCCAGTCACAGTGTGTTGTGTGGCCGCCACCATCTGCCTCTAGGGCACCTTCCCTCCTGCCAGCCGGAAGCGCCGTCCACAGTGAACACCAGACACTCTCTACCCCTCGGGTCCCCCAGCCCCCGTCTCCTCCCCGTCCCCACGAACCTGCCCCGTACCTGCTCTCGGGGCCTCACACACGACTTTTCTCACGCCTGCCCGACCTCTCGGAGCAGAATGTCGGAGCGCGGGTCAGCCTCTCCTTCCCTCTCAAGGCCCAAGATGACACCCCATTGGGTGCGCACAAGGGGGGGCGTCCCCTGTGCACCCGTCAGTGGGTGCTCGCACGCTCAGCCCCTGTGAATAACAGAGATGAACGTGGTGGGCAAACACGTCCCTCAGTCCTTCTGCCGAGGCTTTTGGGTCTCCGCCCAGGGGTGGAGTTGCTGGGGCAGCTGGTAATTTTGTTTGACTTTCCGAGGATCCACCCCCAGCAGCGGCCCCGCTTCCCACTGCCCAGCAGAGGCACGAGGGCTCCAGTTCCCCCCGTTCTCAGCAGCTCTCTTAGCTGTGGTTTTGTTTTTAAATTGTTGCTGGTTTGTGTCTGGAGTAGCCGTCCTAAGGGTTGTGAGGAGGTATCTTGTGCTTCTGATCTCCGTTTCCCCAGGATGCTCGTGTTAGTTCATGTGGAGCATCTTTCCACATGCTTTCGGCCATTTGCGTGTCTTTTTCGGGGGAAACAGCGGTGCGGGTGGTTTGCCCATCGTTTCCTCGGGTTCTCGTGCTGAGCTCCTGATGTGTTCTGGACACGAGCCCCTTCGTAGATCAGCAGCTGACGAACGTTCTCCCATCCATCCCATGGGCTCCCTCCCTACCCAGGTGGCTCTCTCCTAGTCATGACGGAGAAGGCTGCGTGTCTCAAGCTGTCATTCCCTAGACTTGTAAGCAGAGCGACGGACTCCCAGGAAGTCCGCGGCGGGCCAGTCTGGGACTTGGTTTTGGACACTGGTGGGGGGGTGCAGGCAGGCATTGGGGGGCGGTGGGGAAGAAGTGACATGGCGGCTGTGACCCGCTGGGTCCAGATGTCTTGTGGGTGGTGATCTTAACTATGTACCTGTGCAGAGACATGAGAGAAGGTTCTGGAAGGGAGGAGACGAACCTGAAGCAGTATCACCTGTGAGGAGGTGTGAACACTTTCCTATCCCCCATATTATTTGGCTCTTTATAATGAGACTGTGAGCGAGCACGGGACGGACCCGTAGCCGTCCCCCAGCGCACACGCCAGATCACCCGCTGGCCTCGGGAGGGGGTCCGTCCGTGGTCAGTGCATCTGCTCGAGTGAGGTCTTTAAAAGCTCCCTGGGAACGCTAAGGGCAGCCACGGCCGACGGCCGCCCCACGGGCTGGTCCTGAGGCCTGGTTCCTGGGAGCCACGTGAGCCCTGGGGTGAAAACCCACGTTGTCATCCAGCCAGGCCAGATGCAGAGCTTGGGGAAGGGACCCTGTCCCCCTGAGCGCGTCCCGAGCTCCCTGTTCTGGTCAGGGTAGTTTGGGGCCACTGCCACCCCTCTGAGTTCTTCCGCGTTTGAACCAGGGCAGACCCCCACAGGCCACCGGCCCCAGCGCTCCGCTCCCGCGGTGAAAGCAAGAAGGAGATGTTGGGGAAATCGAGTAATTCGTTCTGCTGTGTTTTTAGGGGGAACTTAACGGGCAGAAAGGCCTTGTACCTTCAAACTTTCTGGAAGAAGTGCCTGACGACGTGGAGGTCTATCTGTCTGACGCTCCGTGCCACTACTCCCGGGACACGCCGGTGCGCTCCAAGGCAAAACGGGTAAGCGGACGCCCCCGGCGCCTCTGACGCCTGCCCCCGGCCACGCTTGCTCCCGCACCCCCTCGCGTGCACAGGTCCGCCCCCCGGGGCTGTGCCTCAGCATCTCACTTTGGCTTATTTGTTTCACAAAACCTGCCCCTCTCGACTCTAACCCGTCTGCCTTTCCTCACGAAGGGACTCCCCGTCTCGCCCCGTAGACGCACATCCCGGCTGGGGTGAGAGTGGAGGGGACGGCTGGTCCCTCCGCCCCTCGGCCCTGCTAGGGTTTCCGTGCTCGTAGCAGAGACCAGAGGTTTCTCCGGCGCAGTTAACTAGTGGACGACACCCACGTGTAGTCTCGCATTTTTTTTTTAATCTCATCACTGCCAGTTTTTCTATATTCTATTTTTATATATATATATTTTTATTTCTTTGCTCATCTGCTTGGAAACAGAAGAAGAGTGTTCATTTCACACCTTAATCAGGCCCCGTAGCCTTCACGTAAGTGAGCAACTGAAGATACCACAGGTAGCGCCCCGCCCGCGGCCCCTGCGGACGTGCGCACAAAAGAAATATGTCTCAAAACACAACCAACCAGAGCAGGGCCCCTGGGCCTCAGACCGTAGGCTGTTCCCGGCCTCCGCTGTAAAGCCGCCGAATCTGTAGCCCAGTCCTCTTACTTCCCATTTCCTACTGCCCGCCTCACCTGACTGTTTCGAAGGCCAACCTTGGGAGCATATTTCTTGCGAGGCTCATGGTCTGTTCACGTAGAGAATGTCCCAGCGTCTCCTCGTGACGAACGCTGTGCATTGCATTGCTAGCCTCGTGGGGAAAACAAAAGCACAACCAGACCCTGTTTACTCCGGGACACGCTCCTGTGAAAAGACAGAGCCCGAGCCAAGGAGGGGAGCGTCGGGCGCGCCCGCCCCCCTCCCCCCTGCCCGCGGCCAGGCTCCCGCCCAGTCGAGTCCCTGCGTGTGCGCTGGGCGGCTCCTCGGGGGCAGCAATGCAATGCTGTGCTCGCTCGGCCGAGAGCCGCAGCGGCCGCGGGGCCTTAGACGGGGCGGCCGGTATCTTCAGGTGTGCGTGGGATGCTTTCCTAGATGTGTTCCATCGGAACTAGACCTTGATTCTAAATCCAAGCAAGCTTGAAGCCCTTGGCTCCCCTCATGTGCCTGAGGCAGGGCTTGGCATGGAGAGGCGTGGAGGGGTGAGGGGGTGAGGGCCGGGCCCTGGGGCCAGCGAGCCCGCCCTGCGGGGGAGGCGCCCAGTGCCCTCCCTGGACACAAGTCCACGTCCGGCCACTGGGGAGTCTTGCGAGCACGCAATAAGGGCCTTTAAGCTTCCTTCGATTGTGATAGAGGTTCATTTTAGTTTTTTTTTCCTTTCAACCGGTGTGTGCCATCTGCTATGGCGTGACTCACGTCCCCAGGAATGCCCCCGACCAGACCACCCTCCCTGTACCCCGGTTGCGCTTAGACCCACAAGCCCCCTTTCAGAACCTTGGCTTTTAAGATTACCGATGGGTCCTCAGCCAGTTTCACTGTAACCCAATTTAAGGGAATTTCTGCTCCCCCCCCCCACCCCTCCGCTTTGGGTCTTAATTTACGAAGTAAATTACTACCTAGCTTTGTTTTGTTTTGCCAAAGCTGCGGCCTTCCCCTCCCCCGAAGACAAAGCAGCCGCAGCCCTCCCCCCCCCCCACCCCCCGCTTCGTAGGGAGGCTGCGGGGAGGGTGCACGCGCTCGTGGCATCCTTGAGCCCTGAAGGAAGCCACGAGCCCCCCTTCCCTTCCCTGGCGGGGGACGGGCCGTGTGGTGTAAGCGATGGGGTCGGTGCTCGTGCACTCAACTGTCCCACTGTGCCTACTAGGTTCCTCCTGAGGGTTCAGGTACAACAAGGAGAGCGCCATCCCCCACAGCCCATCTCCATTCGGGGTCACCTCCGTCATCCATGGGTACTGGTAGTCCTGGGAGAGGCAGGGAAATGTCCTCGAAAAAGAAAAAGGGGCTGCTTTCCAAAGGCAAGAAACTGCTGAAAAAGCTGGGTGCGGTGAAATGACCATGCGCTTCCGGACGACCCCCCAGTCCGTGTCGTTCTCTTTAATCCTAAACTAGGGCTTTCAGTGACTCAAGCACTTCCTAAAAACACACTCTTCTGCCCTGACAACAGTAGAGAAATGCTCTTTGCACTACCGTCCACTGTAAGCCACCCACGAGGACAAAGAGCTGCTGGGGCCCCTCCCCGCCCGCGTGCCCAGTGCCCAGTGCCCGCGCCCTTGCCGGCGGCCTGCCGGGCGGCGGCGTCTCCGAGCGCATGGGGGCCAGTAGCTCTTTGTGGCTCGCTCCCCGCCCCGTGCTGCCGGCCTCTGTGCCCTTGTCATCTGTCCTCAGAGGAATGGTTTCCACCTTGACCCCCTTTCCAAACGCTTGCCTCGCGACGCATTAACTCACTTTAACTCTGGTCTTGAACTTCTAGTTTAACTGCCTTGATGTTCGGCCTTAGAAATGCACCGTGTTCTGTACTAATAAAAACTACCGTGTCCGCTTTGTACGTGTCGTGCTTTCAGTGCTCCTCCCCCCACAGACACAGGGCTCTGAGGTCAGGGGCGCAGGCCGTGCGCTTGCACACCCCGGCGTTCCGCCTCTCCCAGAGCGAGCCGGGCAACACCCAGCACACGTTTCCTTAACTCAGATCATTCAAGATTAGAAAGGGAGCGAGAGGGTCGCTCGGCTCGGAGAAGTTACCGCTCCTCCAGCCCTGCCAGCAAGCGAGGAAGCGCCTCTGGCTCCCAGTGTCACACCCCGTGGCCCGTGTCCCACGTCACACGCCACACGCACACACCCCGCCGCGAGCAGAGCACGGGGAGCGGCCCCCACGAGGCACACGCCACGCCCACAGCCCCTCAAGTTCAGTCCGTCCCCCACGGCTCTACACCAGGCAGGCTACACCGCGGGCCCTTGACCGAGAGACTGACAAGGTCGCCGGCAGGTGTATGGGATGGCTTACTATTTTGTAATTCTTGTCCACTTGTAAAGTGTTTTTACTCTTTATACATACTTTTCAGACTGCCTTTCTTTTGTAATTTATGGAAGGTTTATAAATGAATGACCAAGCTTTTCCCATTGTGTCTTCAAAACTCTGTTGTAAACTGTAAGCTTTCAGTCTGTGGTTCATTTATTAAAAGGAAATTCGTCCGTGTGTGGCCCAGTACGTGTGCGTGTGTGCATGTGTGCACTTAGTGTAAGGTATTTTCTAGAAATAAAATTTGTTATTTTATACAATGCCTTGTACTCTCTCTCTTTGTTTGAAACCGTTTTTATCGGTGCGGCCTTGCGGGATTCCTTTCTCCTTTCCCCCGAGCGCAAAAGACAAACTCGATATCCGTGCCTTTTCTGGCCCTCCCTTTTTTCCCTAAAAATGGTTGTGACCAGCGCTCAGGGAGTCACTCACAAACTGCGTCCCCCTCACATGGCTGGTGACAGCTGCTCGGGCGAACGGAGCTGCAACGAGGCCTCGAGGGCGAGGTCGAGCCGTGCTTGTCCTGTTTTCCTCTGACATTTACCGTTCAGGCGGCACAAACAGAGCGGACTGCGCGGTCTCATCCCCCTGTGAGACCTGCCACGGCCAATCCCACGCGGCCGGGGTGGGAAGATCAGAGGGCACGGGGTGTCCGTCATGCAAGATGAATCAACTTTGAAGAACTAAGGTAAAAAAAAAAAAAAAGCTAGATCAGATGGAAGGTCTTAAAAAAAAAATTCCAATTTAAGAAATACCGACATAAGAAATGAAGGTCCACACGACAGCGTGAATGCACTTTATGCTGCTAATACATTCAAAGATGGTCAGAATAGTAAATTTCCTTACATAAACTTTACCGCGGTAAAAAAAAAAAAAAAAAGACAATTTCCCAAAAATAAAAAAAAGAGCAAAGGTGGCCCAGACTCATGTTTCTCTAAATCTTTTGAAAATATTTAGAAATTTCCCAAAACATGGAGGCAGACCCAAATGTAGGCAGACCCAAAGCAATAAGGAGGGCACTTCGCTTCGATGACTACTACTGAACACTTGTGCATTCCAGGATGCCAACTGTATACAACGTCTAGAGAGACGACGACGTCCGCTGCTCCTGAGCCCAGCAGTGTCTACGGCAAAACCAGACGAAGACGTGACAAGGAATCTACAGACCAGGAGCACCAGGAATTTTTTAAAGACCCTTAATTAAATAGTAGCAGACGAAATCCAACAATGTAGAAAAAGGCTGAGTGGTGCGCTAGACCCGGCTGTGGCTCATCCCAGGAATGAAGGCGCCTTAACTTTCTGAGTAAAAAGCCAACACCCCTTACTGTGCCAGTGGAACAGAAGACACAGTCTGTCCTTTGATGCAGGGAAAAGCACTGGACAGAGTTCGATCTCTGTTCAGGAAACAAGGCAAAGAAAGGAATTCGTCTCCACTCGATGGAGTTGGTAGCCAAGACGGTGCTTAACGGTGGACGTCCGGCAGCATCCCGCTTCCCGTCCGGACCAGCGCAAGGCCGGCCGCTTGCGTGCGACGTGGCACACGCCGCACCTGAGAGCATCAGTGCGGCAAGGAGAGAGAAGCGCTACGCTTCGGGAAGGAAGAAGTGGAACAGTCTTTGCAGAGGACGTGATTGCGTATTGGAAAGTGCTGAGACAGCTACGAAATGCTGCTGGGACCCAGAAGTGGATTTGGCAAGGTGCCAGCCCACGAGGTCCGCATGCGCTGCTCGCTGCTATTTCTGTGAGCTAGCAGGGAACAACCAGAACAGAAATTAAAACACAAATGGAAGCGGTAGAATAAAAAATACAGGTAAGTTGTTATATTAGCATCAAAACCACAATGTACTTAGGGATAAGTTTAACAAAATATGAGCAAGACCTGTGTGCTGAAAATCAGAGCGCGCTGCCTAGAAATGAAAGGGCTCTTAAGCAGAGATACACAGAACACGTTCGTGGTTTAGAAGATGTAATCTTAAATTCCTGATTTTCCCCCCAAGTAGATCTGTCGATTCAGTGAGATGCCAGTCAAAATCCCAACGGGCTTTTGCTAGAAATTTATGAGCTGATTTTAAAAATGGTGCAGAAATGCAAATGACCTGTGATCGCCAGGGTGGCTTTGAAAGAGATGAGCGAAACGTCAGAAGACTCCCATTGCCTGATTTTGAGACTTTAAGGCCACGGCTATCAAGACAGTGTTGTTGTGTAAAATGTGGACATTGAAGTCACTGGAACAAACCAGAGGGTCCAGAAGTGCACACAGAGACATGTGGCACGTTTATCTGTAGCAAAGGTGCCAAGGTAGGTCAGCTGGGGAAAGAAATATGGTGTTTTCTGGAAATGTGGCAGAAAGAGCTAATTATTGATGGGGGGAAACCGGCCCTTATCTCACGCGGCACCCAAAAATTAATTCCAAACACGGATCACAGTTCTAAATGAAAAAGTTGAAACACTAAAGCTTCTAGAAGAAAATGGAAAAATTTGGCCAGAGAGATGTCTTATATAGGACACAAAAAGCACAAACTGTAAGCCAAAAAAAAAACCACCCCAAAAAACAAACAAAAAAACCCCCCATGATAATTGGATTTCATCAAATTTAAAAACGTCTTGGGGTGCCTGGGTGGCTCGGGTTAAGCATCCGCCTTCGGCTCAGGTCATGATCTCAGGGTCCTGGGATCGAGCCCCGCATCGGGCTCCTTGCGCACCGGGGAGCCCGCTTGTCCCTCTGCCTCTGCCTCCTTCTCTGCCTACTTGTGATCTCTCTGTCAAATAAATAAATAAAATAAAATTCCATTAAAGTGAGAGAGAGCGACACCATCCCACGTAGGCGTAGCCGTGGAGGTGCTGAACTCAGACGCCTTACAGGGCAGAGCCGGAGGGCGCGCCCCGGGAAAACCGCGGTCAGCTTCTCATGCGGTCAGAGACGCTCCGCGTACAGATCTAACGTCTACGCACGCACCCAAGAGAAACAAAAGTACGTGTCCCCATCAAGGCTCCAACAGAATTTTTTATAGTCCATGACAATAGGCTCAAAGTGAAACACCCAAGTATCCGTCTGTTGAGGACTGAACATGAAAGGCACCCGGAGGGGCCAGCCTTGCAGATCCGCCGCCTGCCCAGACGGACACGTGGGTGGGTCTTTGAAACACGGTCCGTCCGGAGCAAAGACACAAAGGAGCACATGCTAGACAATCTTCACTCTTACGGGGCACAGGGTGGGCGGAAGGCACCTCTGCGGTTGCTCGGGGACAAGGTGGGAAGGAGGACTGTTTGCAACTTGTGGGAGGGAGGGAATCGGTATTTTTCTAAGTCAGAGGGAGGCAGAGACAGGAGTGGACGTGGTCAAAACTCTTGCAGCTGGATTTGCTGATAATGTAAATTACAGCTCAATAAAATGATGTAGAAAAATAAAAGTTGGGGTGCCTGGGTGGCTCAGTCGGTGAGGTGTCCGACTTTAGATTTTGGCTCAGGTCGCGATCTCAGGGTCAAGGGATGGAGCCCTGCACCGGGCTCCGGGCTACGCGCCAAGTCTGCTTCTCCCTGACCCTCGGCTCCTCCCCCTGCTCACATGTCCTCTCTCTCCAGTAAATAAAATCGTAAAAAAAACAGAACAACAAAGTAGGGTGAGAGAGAATGCAAGGAACGTGCTCTCCGGAAAGACACACTCACATGCACGTGCGCGTGCGCGCACACACACACACACACACACAGACACACACTCTCTCTCTCTCCCCCAGCCCTGAGCTCAGGCAGGGGTTCTGGGCTCTGGAACGAAGCTTGGAGGCCTGGCCGCTCCCTGGCCAGGTGCAGGCTCCAGGAGCCCAGAGGCTGCCTGTGTCAAAGGCATCTGGGGCCATGTACAGCCGGGACCACCAAGTCCCCGTCCAAGGGGCTCCTTCTTCCTGCCCCGGGCCTGGCCACCCCTGATCACACCCTGGCACTGCACAGGCAACGGGGAGCATGGGCAAGGATGCATGGGGCTGGGCCTACCTTCCCGGGTCCCCAGGAAGAAAACAATCCAGTGGCAGCAGAGCCCCTGTCTTGACTTCTCGAGGGCCTGACCGGCTGTTGGCCGCATGGGAGACATCCAGCTGTCTGCCCGGGGTCCCTCATTCCAGGGTCGCCACCCTGGGAAGACGGGCGTGCACCCATGTCCAGGTCCCAAGCCGAGATGCTCACTGTGGGGGAGTGGGTGGGGCGCGGGCCCTAGTTCTTAGAGCCCCCAGCAAGCGCGTGGACAGCAGGTTGCAGAGTCGAGAGGGTTTCTGGACTGGAACGCGTGTAAGGAACATGGGTGCCGGGCGACTAAGGGCTGATGAATAATTTACCGACTCGATACGGACCTGAGAACCTGCTGTGCCCCGGACACTGATCTAGAGGCTGGGAAGACAGCAGTGAACGCCACAGTCACGGCCCTCCCAGGGCCGCACTCGGGAGAAAGAGGGGATGAAAGCAGGTTAGTCCAGGAAACGCTTCCACAGAAAAGAGCCGTGGACTGGTCGGGATCACCCAGGGGGTTTGAGCAAAAATCAGGGAGGCCCTGGAGGCGCTCCAGCGCGGGACTCGGGGGCACGGAGAGGGCAGGGTGGGGCGGAGGGGGCCATGGAGGGCAGCGGCCGAGCGTCCAGGAGAGAGATGGGACGTGCTGCAGGGTGTGCAGCTGGCGCTGGCGGCGGGGCTGGAACTGATCGGGCAGGAGCTCCCTGGGAGCGAGGGCCAGAGGGAATGGGCGGGAAAGCCCTCGGGGCAGCACAGGTGTCCTGCTCTGAGCCGGACTACTGACTCCACCTGTGGCCTCCTCGTGGCTTGTGCGGGGCGCAGGTGCTGCCGCTCGCGATCCCAGGTGACCTCCCGGGCCCGGCCCGGCGCTGCGGAAGCTCTGGTCACGGCCGCACCGCGCAGAGAGCGGCGGAGGGTCCTGGCTCGCTCCGCGCCTGTAAGTTGCCCCGAACGGAACCAGGCAGGAGGCTGGCGGCTTGGGTTCACGACTAGAATGTCCTCCTGCCCTGGCGGTACGTGACTGGCCTCTGCCTTGTCCCAGCTGGCAGAGTCG